>VUQG01040876.1:26948-44533 GCA_015106755.1 Etia nguti | reverse complement strand
AATTTTTTTTTTTCCCCCTTTTTAAAAAAAAAAAAAAAAAAAAATCCACATGTGCACTGAGCTACAGATTTTGAAAATTGTTAAATCCCTAGCATGTGAGAAACAAAGGCTAAGTTGTATCAAGACATGCAAAAAGCTACTTTTTATAGCTACAGTTAAGATAAATCGGACCAATGCTGCAGTCTCCAAATACATCGCAAAAGTTTAAAGATGGGTTTGCTTATGTCCTTCTGTGCAGCAGAGGAAGTGTAGGGATGTAGTTATTACTATACATCATGTTTATTATCACATTGATGCAGGAGGTGTTTTGATGTTCCTATTGACATAAGTTAAAGCCCGCACCATGGGCGAAGTCACAGCCAAGTGTTACACAGCAGTATATCACGGTAGAAACTCCCACCAAAAAGGTTTAACCATTATCTGTATGAGCAAATGTCATTGAGGGCACAGTCTGTGTTACTTGTCAGCTGTGCAGTTCCCCGTTTGCCTTATCTCCCTGCTCTCTAGCTACAACTTCACTCTCTGGCAAGTCCCTGCGAAGTAAAATAGATCTCAAAGTCAAACACAAAAGATTTCCTAAAGGCAGGGGAAAGATAAACTATGACAGGTGGCTTTTTGGATTAGTCTTGTTTTGGGGAAGTGGAGGTGTGGGATCCGATAAACAAGCTATTTAAATGAAAAGGGGAGGTGGGGGTAGATAAGGAGGAGGATAATTTTGAAAGCAGCGATCTAGTTCTCTGCAGAGAGTGTATCAGAAAAGCTCCCCAATGCTTCTTGCTCTAGTGCACACACACATACACCTTGCGTGGATGACAACTCCCCCCACCCTCCTTGGATTTGTAGAGGCTCACTGCTCTTAGTAATTCCATCTACAACGTGTGTGTGTGTGCGCATTCATGTGCTCCTCAAAAGAGTTATCCTTCCACCGCCTTTCAAACTCATGTTTGCAAAACAGGAGGGAATTTTGATTCTTTATTTCACAGAGACTGAATGTGCTTATGTTTGCTCGTCTTCCAATAGTCAGTGCCACCAAGTTTAACCTTCCACCTTTTTCATTATTTCATTATTTATTTGCCGTATGAAACCCAGTTGTATTAATCCCCGACAAAGAAATCGTTATTTCCAACTCGGATTATACTGATGCCACAGTGAGAAATTTAAATATCAATATGTTAAACTAATTGTGACCAAGAGGATTTGCTTTCACCCTCCCATCCCCATCCAGAGCTGGTGTTGTTTACTGAAGAGGATAAACATTTTGGAAGTGATTATTTCACCATCTGCTACTGGTAAACACTTTGAAAACTTCAACTGTGCTAGAGGGAGAGTGTCATCCTCCTGTTTTTGATACCATAAAGCGGTTCAGCAGATCTAACTTGGTGGCACATGAGAAATACATGCATAATTAATGTAACAATCTGATACACAGGTTTTAGCACGCTTACACTTTTCTCCCTTAGCATCGTCCGTTCAAGTGGATCAGAGCGAGATCAAGCCCAGCAGCAATCAGGAGGAAGCAGAGGCTAAAGGTTTTGGGAAGCTTTACTTCAGCACGCAGGCATCAAAGCAGCAGGAGGAGCGCGGCGACAACGAGCAGGATCTCGTCTCAGATGTCATCTCGAGGAAGGAGCTGGAGAAAGGACGGCTGTCAAGAGATGGTAAATGTAACGCGCTGAAATGTGACAGATTAAAGGAAAAGGCAACATACAGTCTCTTAGCAAGGGGTTGGGCCACCTCGTGCTATCAGCGTCAGTGCACATTGATTCAAAGTCTTTGTAAGGCTAAAATGCATAGTGTGATGCAAGGTGTGATCTTGTGACTGCAAAGGCCATAGGATATTAGTCACATCATTTTCATACTTACCAGATTAATCAATCAGTATGAAACGATACAAAAATGCAGTTTTAGGTTAGCTATGTGATCACAGTAGTCACTTTTTCATGTAACTGTTGTTCTGTTGGTGCTCTATATTGCAAATTGTACATCAGCAGCTGTATCAATTTCCAAAAGTCCTTGGTTTCCATTTTAAGGAGCTGTAATATATTCTGATTCCCTCCTTTGTTTAGATGCAAGTAGAGTAGAAACAGTAGATACTTTGAAATGCATATTAGCGTAAACTGCCAGTTAGCTGAGAGGCATCATGGCTAAAACAAAACAGAAGTGCAAATTGTGGAAAATCTGCCTTGAAAGAAATCCTTCACAGAAACAGGAGCCGGTGGTAAATATGGAACAGAAATTTCTTTTGGCATTGCAAAACCCTGCCTCTAATTAGCTTCTACTAACTGTGACCGTCTAATATTACACTCACCTTTTTGAGTGCAACATAGGTGTCAGCAGATTGTTAATCTGAAACATTTTAAGACGAGATAAGGGAGATATGTAAAGTAACATCGTTCTCCCTGTGTAGAATCAACAACCTAGCCATGCAGTCTACGTTTAGTGGTTCACACGTTCGCTTGGCAGGCAAAAGGTCACTGGTTCAATTCCAGCCAGAGACACTAGTCTCTTCAGAGCACAGTTTTTGTGCTGGTGGTAATTCCAGCCCCTTTGTGGGTTGAGTTGGGAAGAGCGTCTGCCGTAAAGCTGCCAAATCAAACATGCGTAGCTTCCCGCTGCGGCAGCCCCTTGTGACAAGCGAGCAGCTGAAAGTAGCTTGACTGTAATACTTGTTGCCGCCGATCAGTTCCTTCCTAGATATTCTACAATCAGCTGTAAGTGGTATTATTGCAAAGTGGAAGCGGTTAGGAACCACAGCATGTCGACAACAAAGTGGCAGCCACATAAATTTACAGAACGGTGTTGCTGAGTGCTGAGGCGTATAGTGGCTAAAAGTCACCAACGCTCTGCTGACTCATAAGACATCGGCTCAAAGACGGGTCCGGCAGGTGGCCCAGTGCTTTTGTCTATCTAGCTGTTGGTGTGTGGCTTATAAATGTTTGAAACTTTCATTATTCAGGAAGGCCAAAAAGGATCAACATTACTGACATTAGCAGGGTTGTAGGGAAGATGATGATGATTACAAGTCATTTTCTCTAATGAGGTTGTGATTTTAAGATTCCGTTATCGTAATTATTTACAATTTATCCAGTGACTCACAGTCAGAATTATCCACCTCATTTACAGGTCTACTCGGCTTACAGGGCAGGTTAGCTTAAATTCAGCTTCAGGGCAGAGCTGCTTTCAAATCCTGCTGTTTAGTTCAGTTGAATAGGTGAAAACACACCTCCAAAGAAACACTGACATTCCTTTGGATCTGGTGGGCATTTACATAGGCACCCACACATTAATATTAATCCTGTAATTTATAGTATTAAGATCTAAACAAAGTACATCTTATACACTGGCCTGGCAGTTGAAATGTGGAAAAAAATGCAAATTTATGTTTTTACAAGCACGTATACACCAGCGACACGCACGATATGCCCAATTACAGCCAAAAAGTTCATACATGTAATCATTGCTTTAAAGTCGTGGAGCTTCTAAGCCTAGTTCTTTCTCCATCCTGTCTTAAATAAAACATTGAGCGGATGGTATTGAGTTGCAACGACTTTGAATTTATTTAAATATTTTGGTATACGCAGCCCTGTGATCCTTTGTACCTGTTTTTTTGAAATTCACCTTGCATCAAGGCACCCCCTCCTTCTCTCTTTTAAAACAGAGATAAAAAGGATGTCTGTGTTTAAAAATTATGAACCTGGCGAGCCAACCTGCAGACTATACGTGAAGAACATTGCAAAGCAAGTGGAAGAGAAGGTAGGTCCAATTTTAGCTCTTTGATCCACTTTTATGCGGTTGTTTGGTTTACTGGAGTTCTTTCGTGAGAGTCTGGGATCATCGTCCTATATATCAAATTGGCATAGCGTCAGTTATCTTCAAAAATGTCTTGTTTTAGAAGCCTGGTGATAACTATGCTATTGCATAAAGCATCCATGGACTGATGTGCAGAAATCGGTTTGTGGGTGTTTTTCTAGCAAAGCTTTACTTTTCTATTCCTAGTGATGGTGCCAAGCAGTGATAGTCGGTGGGGCTACAAATAACAGGTGCCACTACCTCATAAAAGGTGCTCTTGTAATGCATTATATCAGGATGATGTCATACATTACCACTTTTTGACCCTATGCTTCCTGGGAAAATGGTGATATTTCTTCCGTTACATTTGATACGGAAGTTGTTAAGTGAATTCGCAGGCCTTCTTAGCCATAGCTCACAGCTGTAACAGTCCTGGTGAAGGTGAGAAAAAAGGTGGCAGCAAAAAGTGTTCTGTGTGTGGGCGTCTCTGGGCTCACCTGAAGGTCAGGCTGCCTTGATCTCCACCGTTAACGTCCACGCTGTGTCGACCCGATTTATCCAATAAGCTACTTTGTTGCCTTCTAGTTCGCAGAGGAGAGAGTCAATTATGTGCGAAGCAAATGTGTCATCAACATTTTGGGTTAATATTTATTCAATTTTGTAATGATGCATCACAAAAAATAAACAAAATCCTAATCATTTTTGCTGTTAATATTTATTATGTCTTTCAGGAGCTGAAGTACATCTACGGGAGATACATTAACCTCTCGTCAGAAGAGGAGAGAAACATGTATGTTAACATCAATCCTCCGTATCAAGTCTTTACTTCATATTAACACAACTTGTGATTCACTCCCCCCCCCAAGTTTCTCTTCATGAGCTATTTTTTGACTCTAGCAATTTGTCACTTTCTCTTGAGAGTTTTTAGTTATTCATGCTGACACTGTCTTGTGTTATTAATAAGTACCTAAACTGATGTAGAGATCATGAGGGACATTTTTATGTTTGTGCATCAGCACTACTTCAAATGAATATTCCACCTGAGTCATCAAACCGAGCTTATGTTGAGGACAGACTCTGAACACAGATTCAGGTGATAAAAAGCAATCTGCAACTTTGCCAGCCAATCGGTTTTTCACTTTAGTAACCTGCTTGGCTTTTTTTCTTTTTTTCTTTGGCGTTTACAACAATTGGTGACCTCAACACCTTTGAGTAAGAGTTCTGAACACCAGCTTTTTTGCAACAGTGAAAACATTTTGAGTGTTTAAACTGAGAAAATGTTCAATTTCAAGAAAAAAACTGAAAAAAAACCCCAAGTCATTTGGAATTTAAAGGCAGCAACAAATCTAAGAAAGTTGTTGTGGGACCGTGTTTACCACGGTGTCGCATTCACTCTTCTTTAACAACAATCTGTAAACATCTGGGAACTGAGGAGACCAGCTGTTGGTCTGCTGGGAGAGGAATGTTGTCCCATTATTGTCTGATTTAGGATTCTAGCTGCTCAACAGTCCTGAACTTTCATGTTTTCCTGTTGGCTTTCTTATTTTTTTTATTTTATGATGTGCAAAGTGTTTTCAGTTGGGGAAAGGTCTGAAGTCTTCTACTACAAAGATGTTTGTGTAGGGTGTGGTTTAGCATCGTGTTGCTGAAATATGCAGAATATGTCGTCTGTATGAGGGCTCTGTTGCTCTAAAACCTTTATATACCTTTCAGCATAGATGTGCCAGTTCCATAGGCACCAATGCACCATAGTCCTATCAGAGATGCAGGCTTTTGAACAATCCACCCTTTTTAGTCTGGGGTATGCAGGGTGCATGCTTTCCAAAAATGGTGACCTGCTGCTCGCACTGGAGATATTCACAGCTGAGTGCAAAGTGGTGGGAATAAGAATTAGCCCCTCCAAGTCTGAGGCCATGGTTCCAGAAAAGAGTCGAGTGCCCACTCTGGGTCAGGGACAAGTTCAAGTGTCTCTGGGTCTCATTCACAAATGCGGAGAGATTCAAAATGAGCTAATGTTTTTCTTAAAATGATACATTTTCTACCTCCAAATATTATATTTGATATTGTAAGTTAAATATGGGAGATTTGAAAAACACCACATTTGGTTTTTAATTATATTTTACACAGCATCCCAAGTTTTTTGGAATTGATGATATGCAAATGACAGCTTTTCTGTAGTGAATTCAAATAAATTGTAGCACAGAAAAGCTGGTCCTAAGAGAACTAAGGTGAACTTTAGTGAATGTAGTCAGTTGATAACTTAACCAGCTGTCTGCAGCTGCTCAGTCACAGTCAGCTGTGTAGCAGCAAAATTAAAGACAGCTTTCTGTCGTCTCTAAGTTTCTTTGTGATCACAGTTTTAAATTGTTAATGTGTGTGATTACACAGCTGTTTGTCATTAACATGTACTTATATTGATGAAGTCAACCTTAAAATAATGATTTAGTCAGCTACCTTTTTCTGTCCATCTGCTTACCTGATGTTGCCAAATGATTAGAAATGAAGAAGAGAGATTCAGTGTTTCAGGTTTCACTGTGTGCAGGATAGACATGGCGCGTTCACATGAAAACGGTAGCGTAGTTGAACAGTTAGACGTGCCTAATGTTTTGGTAGTAGACTGCACTTTAATACAGAGTTTCAATTATTCTACGGGCTAAATATCTACTCAGTTGAATCAATTAATTGGAATAAAAACCTGCAGGTTGCTGGGTCTCACTAACGCATGACCGACAGCCGCTGTTTTATGAGCTCGCAGGAGCAGATAACATTTTCCTTTTGTAATGCTGAAAAGCCAGAGCTTAACGTTGAGTCGACCAGGCCACAAGCTTTGAATGATAATGATGTGTCTTTATTCCTGTTCCATAGGTTTGACATTGTGTTAATGAAGGAGGGGCGGATGAAAGGGCAGGCCTTCGTCGGACTCCCCAGTGTGCAGAGTGCAGAGAAAGCCCTGCAGGAAACCAACGGCTACGTACTTTATGACAAACCTCTGGTTGTTGTATCCTTTTTGTCAGATGGAACAAAGACAAAGTGTGAATTCAGGTTGCACTGATATTTGTTTGGATTTAAAAACATAACCATTAGTGTGCATTCTTAAGCTTAACAATATAGATAGATAGATACAGGTAAAAACATGGTAAACAGAAGGAAATGATCTAAACGGCTATGACATGTAAGTGAACGTGCAGAAAATGGTACAGACATCAAGGGGTAGTTGAGAGATGATTTATCAAGTGGGCACTTGCTTTCACAGATGTGCTTTTGGCTTTGGTCCTCGGTACCTTCAGGAGGATATTGTCTAATATCTGGCAGCTCTGAACCACCACCTGTTTTTCTTCCTCTTTCCTGAGATAACCATGCATCCACTTTTGAACTTGTCTAATGGAACAAGGCTATTGACTTTGATAGTGTTTTAATGTGCATCCTGCAGCCAATTAGCTTGTCGACAGCATATTAGTCTTTCAGCTCAAAGAATGAACAGAGATGTCTGCAGCATAATTTACTTCAGGTGTTGTCCTGCATTTAGCTGTGTTGCAGGAAAAATTAAAAAAAGGATAACAGTTTTGTCTGTCAATATCAATTCAGTTTTTTCATATTTATAGCATTTCAGCCACTATGTGACTAGTAAAGTGTGGGATGGTCTTTTTTTCTGGTTGTCGGTATTTGTATGTCAGACGATATCGGTATGAGGATGCACTTTATTCATTCCAAAAGTTTGGAAATTATTCCAAAGCAGGAGAAGCAACCTTGCTCAATAAAATAAATACATATCCAAACACAAAGTAGCTCAGAAAGCTTAAAAAAAAAACATTCAGTGGGAGCTCAATAAATAGGAAATAGAAAAAAAATTAAAATCTAAATAAATTAAAATCTGAATATGATGCAATAAAAGATTAAAAGATGTCCTTTCAGTTGATGGAGCAATCCAAACGACAACAGCAATGTTGGGAGAAATTCACTTGGCAGGCAGACCTGAAGTTGACATGTTAACTTTGTTACCTTTCACCTTCATTTCTGATCTCTGTGTCAATCACAGCTGCTTGACTCTTTGAGATTGCATTTATTGGTTCCTCTTGTACGTAGTTAGATGAGAAGATTGCCGTACCTTTCATGTCTGTTTGATTCAAAATAAATTTGATGGAGGCTGCCAGTTAGCTTAAAGCAAGGGCCAACCAGGTAAGTACAAACAGTTGTGTCACTTGCTCTTTCACCATTCACAGTGAATATGCTAAGTGGCCGCTGGCTTCACAGATAAGCTTGGTGTCAACGTTCTCATCCAACTCTGAGCAAGAAAGAAATGTATTTTCCAAAAAAAAATTTTTTATAAAATTACTGTTACTGCAGAAATGTTAAGATTTTTCATTCCTGCAAAATTTTGCTGTGGATATTACGTTATACGCTACAATTATTATTGGAGAGTTAGTACTTTTATTCTGAGAAATGTTTCCTGGATTGGCTTGTTTGCTTAAATTTGTTGTAAAACGAAATAAGCATGTACTTATAGTTTAAATTTGATATTTTTCTAGTCTATTTGCAGTATCAGAAAGTGAACAGAGGTTCATTCAGGTACGGATATCTTCAGGCTGAGGACAGCCAGTCCCAGTTTGAATTCCTTGTCATGATTTTTTCAGTGTTCGCCTGAGACTGCAGTATGGCACTTACCAAGAGCTGCAAAAATTAGTAAGCTTGAAGAAAACACGGCATAAAATCCTCATACGTTGAAGTCATAGGTTTATTAGCAGAAACCACTATGGTCACAGTCTTCCACACATTTGGGTCTTCGCTCTTTATTTAACCTGCCACGTGATATGAACGGTTTATCAGTCTGTATGATTGGCAAGTTATGTCACTGAGTAAGTGAGGCAACCTCAGGAAACCAAGAGACCCAAACTCTTATAGGTCAATTTTGGCCAGAAGTCTTCTGGCATTTATGAACAAATAGCTGAGACCTTTACTCAGATTAAATTCATATGAGGCGGTGAGTGTCACAAGGAAGAAGGCCGATGTGGCCTAAAGCTGCTCAGTGCAAGTTCAGGAAGAAATGACACTCTATGGCTGTGAGATAATTAATGAATCTCTGATTATGTAAAAATTAAAATTGCCTTTGCAGGTAATTTTGGTGACATTTTGGTGGAAATTTCCTTTTGGTATATTACAATTGTAGATTGCAGTAGTACACGGAATTGAAAATATTTGCTGCCCCAGAACTTAACTCTAAAATTCTCAGCAATTTGCTCGATCTGCAAGACCAAAACAAGACAACACGGATACCAAGAGAGGACCAAAACGGAGGTGAAGTCAGCAGGTGAGTGACGATATGGTGATGAAATGATAATATGGAAATGTTTTGCATTTCTCATAATGCCACTGTATATATAGAACAAGCCTTATGTTTGTTGCAATGGTGTTTTCGCTTCACAATTATGTTTACACTTTATCTATTCAAGATACCAAGGCTTGATATTGTGGCCCAGCAGAACCATTTGTATCCTTATTGTGTCATATCCTTTGGGAAAAAATGAGGGGGGAGCAGTTTAACTGTAGATATTTTAGCACACTATATTATTATAGTATACCTTTTTTTTGGTTTCTTTTCTTTTTCTAGCCTATTGTATCTTATTTGTCCATTTTTAGCACAGACTTTATAACCATATGCTATTTTTGAATCTTAAACTTCTTCATTGATTTCTGCCCTTTTTGACTGAATTTCAGGTGGAGGTCATCAGAGCTTGTTTTCTTCCTTTCTTATGTTATTAAATAAAATATTTTATTAAAATAATTTTTGTCATGTTTTATTCCAATCATCGCCTCAAACACATGTCAGCATTTGTGCGTACACTTCAGTCAAACTATCATAGCTGATTATCTTTAGTCCCAAACTTGAAGTCCTGTCAGCCGAGTAAATACAGACTGGGGAAGGTATATGAGATCGAGATTGGCTCTGAAGCAGATGGTAGGCTGTCAAAACAGTGGGGGAAAAAACCCCACAGTCCTGAAGAGACAGCAAACAAACCAAACAGACTGCAGTGTGTGGAAAAATTGCTGGGAGTGGGTTAGCTTACCTTTACAATCCCTGGCTGGCTCCATCTGTGTGATTATAGAGAGTAAACCTTGGAGGGTGAACTTCTCCCCTCAGCAGCCATCATATCTAAAGATTTGGAAATAAAATTGTTTTTTGTCCTCTAGGTATAAGCAATACTGGAAGTGTACTTTGGCGCACGTCAATCACAAGTAAAGTTTGTGATGTCGCTGATATTTAGGCATCAAAAGAAGAGAAAACGTTAATCTGATGATGCGAGAAGACTGTCCTTATGTTAAGCTTTCCCCAACTTGGAGCGCTTTAAAAGTAGATGCAGAGCTGCCAAGGCACACATTTGTACAATGCGTCGGATCCATGCAAGGGTTGCATTGTGTCTTTTCTTGTATTCGCTAGAGCTGTTCCTCTCAGTTTGCACACACACAGTAACATGCAAGCCTCCCGTAAACCGGTGGTGGTGTTTTTTTTCTTTCTGAAAGCACAAGGATGTAGCCTTCACATACACCTACTGTACTATCTTACAAGTTTTAATAAATTTGAATGCAGACATGACACGTGTGGAAGTGTTCCAAAACAGTAATAAAAAAAGCATACAACAAAGAATATATTTAAATGGGGTCGTTATGAATGTGCAGATCAGTATAGGTACGAGTTGTCTGAGTATATCTATTTTCAGGGAATGACAATATGTACAAATTACTGTATCTTCCTTGTCAAATTTGACAGTTGATTAAGTTGATTTTAAAATGGGCACACAGTGCTGTTTCATTGAGTTATCCCCCGTGTGAGCGCAAAAGGCTTCATATACCAGCTTGGAGGTATGATTTAAAGTTGGCAGAGATTTCAAAATGGGGTTGCCGTTGCAACAGTTTTACCCAAGTAATGCGGGGTAATTTAACTTTTTGTATAACTTTACCTATAAAGCTTCTTGTAGTTCATTACATTCCAGCGTTGCACATGAGTTCGGCCTCTCGGTAGTTAAGATGTTTGCACGAGGGGCTATCAATCAAACACGTGCTTGTCTGGTCCGACCCGCTGCTCATATGTCAACGACAGTGTGTAGGAGGAGTTCCCATCTGTGCCCTACTCTGCCCGCCACCTCAACGATGACAAATGTGCCACCCGCAGTGAAAATATTGAGAGTTACCAGGACATTTATCAGGTAACATTTGAGCAATAGGGAAGATAACCTTTTGTAAGTGGACGCTGATAAAGATGTATGTTCTTCCTTTCCTCTAAACGGGCTCTGTCTCTGTTTAATACCTACTGCAACTACCCAGAAGTAATATCGTGATAATATGTTTCATATTTTGGGTTCAACCAGGTGTGCAATCTACTTACCGAGTCTAGCCAAGCCTTTGGATTGCTGAATATGTGTCCACAAGTGGGCATTGTATGTTGCTAGTCTTAAGTTAGATGCCTGCAAGTACCTATTCTGGTCGCTGATCACAGTTGTAGGAATCAACAGGCTTTCGGACTTTGTGGTTGTGTACTGGATATCCCCTGTACAGTCTGAATGCAGTGCTCATAAAATTATTAATACCAGTAAAGAACTGGTTTGCTACATGAAAGTTTAATCAGACACATCAACAGCTAAGAGTTATACTGATAGATTTGGAGGGAGGCGATGCTCTTTAATGGAACCAAAGCAGCAGAGAAGATTTGGCTTTATAAGCACTACTTAAATGTTGGGTTCAGGATAAAACTTAATGAAACTACGACGTTGGGTTGGTGGTTGGAGGTAATACATTAAGAGCTGTTGGCATGTAAGTGATCCATTTGTGCTGTCAGATTATAATACTTATATACCCAAATCAATACGACTAAGTGTTGGGTGTCAGCTGTGAATGACACAGTGATTGTGAAGCGTGAGTGAAACAGCTGATGTTAATCAGATAATTAAGGTAAGGCCCTGTGCTTGAATGCAGTTTATCAAAACGTATGTGTCTTACTAAGCTTGCTAGGGGAATTAATGACAGAGGAAAATTAAAAAAAATGTCCATGATCAGCACTTTGTTGGTTTAAAGAGTGAAGCCAAAAAGCATTTTACTCATCAATTAGTTTTGTACTGCATGGTGGACAAATTGTCATGAAGTCTATGAAAAAAACAGTATGTAATTTATCAACAGTTTTACAGTGTGGAACCAAAGGTCGAATTTATCCAAAAAATATATTTATATTGTCTGTCAGTGTTTTAACTGTATTTGGTAAAATTTAGTTTAATCCAAATGGGCGTTAACACATAATTAGATTTATTGTTTATTGAGGAGATACAGCATGCACTCTATTGTGGATATAATCTACAAGTTTTTGCAGTTTGCTAGTCCGAATTCAGGCGTTCAAGCATGTTTTAACAAAATGTCATAAAACTTCTCAGGAATGAATGTCACAGATGTTACGCCCCGGCTCTGCTAGGCGACAGGGGAGGTAACATAAATGAGCCCAGAGACAGGAGGGTCAGATTAAAAAACACAGGGTTTATTACCACAACTGAAAACCGTTAGTGAAACGACTCACTAGGCAATTTAAACAACAGAAAAACAACTCTCATACATTCAAATAACACCATAACACTAATCATCTCAAAGACAGAGGCTCGAATGCAGAGGCACAAAGGCAGTGGCAGGAGGGACAGCCTACACGGTCTGTTCATATCAAAAGTCCCCCACGAGTGAAGAATCCTCAGCCTTTGGTACTCGCGGGTAAACACAGGCAGCCACGTCATTGGTGGTGGTGCGAGAAGTCCCGGGTTCATATCCCGGACGAGCCCCCACTTATGTCAAAAAAGCTATACTTAGGTATAGCTTTTTGGGAGGGTTTCCAGGAGAAAGCCCTTGTCTCTAAAATGAACATGGCAGCACAGCTTAGGTTTTCAGAATTGCATCTCAACAAACCACAAAACTTCTGGAACAAAGTCCTTTGGACAAAGGAGACCAAAATTGAGGTGTTTGGGCAATAATACACGTGTGCCATGTTTTAATGAAAAACAAACACAGCCTATCAAGCCATAAGACCTGGGCACCTTTTTGTCCAAGATAAGGACAATGCTGGACAATACTCCCAACCCACTCCATGACGTGCTGGCCAGTCACAGGAGGATGCTCTGTAATAGACTGAGATTACCTAAATGCAACACTGAATGACACGGGAATCGTTCCTGGACAACTCCTCCATCTAAAGCACAAGTACACATTACAATAGTTGCACAACATTACTATGTGAACAGTGTGACGGTATGCACCTCAATGTCAACCAGATATATTTAATATAATTAAGATATATTTAATTTTGTTTAATATACTGGGATATGTAGTGTGTTGTGTTGTGTTATTTAATTTAGTTTAGTAAACCTGATTGAAATGTGTGCATAAATGAACGAACCTCAATGAACCTCAATGAACTGAAGCAATATTGTAAAGAAGAGTGTATCAAAGGAGGGGGCATCAAATAAGGCGTTGCCACCGGTGACACTGAAATGTCATTTTCTGTTTAGAATTAATATGTACAAAAACAAAAAAAAAGACAGACAGAATACTTTAAAATAGTTTGATTTATCTGTGCTGGCATTTAAATGGAAACTTTTAGAAAGGCATGGTTCAAAGAGAATACATGCATTTTTCTGTCAGTATATCGGTACTGGGAAACCAGCTGTTGGATAACATTCAACCTGACAGTGAACCAACATTACGAGGCATTGCCTTCCCTGAGTGAATTAATGTTAGTGAATTACTGTAGAATTCACAGCCAACGAGTCATAGCCTGGAGCTGTTGGGGTGCACAGGCCTCTTATCGGCCACAGCTTCATTTGCATACATATCTGAGTATATGCGGGGAGTTAAACTTGTCAGGTTTTAACCAATTAAATGGTGAACAACACACTCTAATAGAGATGTACTCTATCTAGTTCAAAGTTACTTCAATATTCCTTAATACACATCACCCACAGCATTTCAGTCTGGTGAAAATTATACCTCCGTGCTATCCTTTTTTGAGATTTTCAAAAATAAAAACACAAGGTAAAAGAGCAGCAGGGATACACATAATGAGCTGTTGTTGTCGATACTTCTCTGAGCTGACGGCAAAGCAGAGACAAAACTAACACCTACAGCGTGTACTTGCAAATTCTTGATTTAAAGTTTCTTATAGATGTTAACTCTCAGCTGTGTCTCCTTGTGTGGTGCATACTGTGTCATCTTTTCTTTGCATCTTCTTTTTCAACACAGTGTGTAACAGCCCTTAGGTTTCTACCTACCTCTTCCCCCACAGTATTCATTGTGGCTCTCATCACACACACCAACTGGTGTGTATAGAAAATACATGAAGCCTGCTAACCTGCACTCAGTATGCACACTTAGGTAAGCATCAGCAATTTTGATTTAGATGACTGGTTCTTAGTTTATCATCTTTTCTCCACACGATGTTGCTAATTTAGACAGTGACTATGACTTACATTTTTTTCCAACTGCTTGCTTTGCAAACCTCACCACACTGACCAAAAAGCTTATATTGAATCATTAAAATCATAAATTTGAGCTGCCCAAATTCCAGCAAACAAATTGAATAAATTCCATTCAATAAATTAAACCTAAGTAAGAAATACCCTGTCATATTCGATGCATTGGTTCACAATTGGTCAAACCACTTTAACAGCCTCCTAATGCTCTAACAAGCGTAATTTCATCAGCTATACTGTTGCTGACTCCTCTTCTGGTTTTGCTTTATCTCTTGTTTTTCCTAGTTCTCTTTTTCTTCTTCCACTTTTCACTCTTCTTCCTTTATGTCAAGTTTCAGATGTTTACCTGTACACCTATGTGGCAATAAGTGTAGATTTCAGAAATTATGAGTCCACACAACCAGGGTAATCGTCCCCAATATACACAGCATTGTGATCTCAGTCTGCAGGTCCTCTGGCACTGTGAACACACAGACTGCTTAATAACCATAAAAAAATTGTTAAAGTAAATGCTAATTTTTTCGTTGTTGCTAGTTTGCTAAGTAATCTTAATCGAGATGAGATGTACATGATTCCTAGATTTAATTCCACAGGAGTGTTACATGTCTCGATACAGGTACAGGTAACACTCATGTACATACAAGGTTACTTCCCCCAAAGAGACATAAAAGAAGCTTGATATCAGACAGAATTGTTAATTCATCAACCCCTTACTCACTTCTGGAAACAGGCAAACACAACAGAGGATCGGACAATAAATCGTACCTACGTCTGTGTTGACTCAGCAAGGGCAATAATAAATAAGAAAAGTTCAGAATATTTATTTGAAAGTGATTCTTAGCAGAAAAATGTTAAACTGCTAGCGCTCCATCCAAAGACGACTACATATATTAAATAAAGTGCAAAACCAGTGTTGTAGATTAAATAACACTATATAATGCTAACACCATAATGGTAATTATGCTAATTATTGGGCTTTAAAACATTACAACTTTTCAGTGTAACCAAGCTAGCTCTTTACTGCACCTAATCTTCATGCTAAGCTTAGCTAACTGCAGTAGCTTCATAGTTAATGTACAGATGTAGCAGCTGAATCCAAAGTGTATTCTCTTTAAAAGGAAAAAAATCTGCTCCTTTGACCCTGAAAGTTTCCAGCTTTATGAACTGACATATCAATAAAAAGAACATCATTGTGAATGTTCACTTAACATGAAGAACATTTCTAACAAACTGTCAGTCACTGGTTACACTGGCGCACTACAAGGGTTCAGTTTGAGGTGACCGACAGGATGCTGCAGTAAAGGGAATTTTACATACAAGATGGTGACAAATTAGAGGGACAAAACAGAACAACTTGCCTTTGTGTAAGGGTTATAAAGACCACAGTGTATGATTCAGATCATTTTCATGCTCATGATGAATGAGGGCATTGTCAGTCTTGAAGAGATGAAAGTGATGCTTAGCAGAAAACGTTAAACTGCTAGCGCTCCATCCAAGGACGACTACATATATCAAATAAAGTGCAAAACCAGTGTATACATGCTATATAATGCTAACACTATAATGGTAATTATGCTAATTATTGGGCTTTAAAACATTACAACTTTTCAGTATAACCAAGCTAGCTCTTAACTGTACCTAATCTTCATGCTAAGCTTTGCTAACTGCAGTAGCTTCATAGTTGCTCATCAAACCATCAGCACCATCAGTGACCCCTGATGCACTGTGAATGAAGGCATTGTCTGTCTTGAAGAGGCCACTTTCTCATCAGGGTAGAAATGTGGCTCTGGAAGACAGAAATAGTTGTTCAGAGCACATTTGTCTTGGTTTTCAATTACACTTCTGTTTAAGAAGACAAGTGGGCCCAAAACATTCCAGTGAAATGCTCCTGAAGCAAAACACAGCCACCAAATGCCCTTACTGAAAGGGTCAAGGGTTTTATGTGTTTCCATCATTTTGTCGTTGTATTTCTGTTTCATAGCAGGTTTGTTTGACCTTTGTTGTTTTCTAACTGCTTATTTTTTAGTCTATCGTGTTTATATTTTCAGGAGACTAAATTAAATCTATGCAGACAGAACAAGCTGTCTGCCGAGCTGCATTAATCACTTTGTCTCTCTTCTTGACCTCTTTTTGAACCGAAACCATTATAAACAATTGATGTCCATCATTGAATTTTCTTCCTGCCTCGATCAACTTAACCATGAGCTTTTGCTGACTTTGACGGAGCAAATAGCAGGAAGGCACGCACTGCTTAGTCAACTCAAGAGTGTATGTAAGTCATCGGTCTTACAAGTCTTTCCAAGAGTGAATGTGTCAATTCTAAGGTATGCTAATTCATTATGAAGCGAGTGATGGCTTGACCATTCATATTTCATGCTTTTAATCCTTGCAAATTTCATGAAGTTGTCCGAATGAGTAGCATTTAAAACTGAAGTGAAGTAATGTGCTTGAATAATTAATCTATAATGTCTTTGATGAGAAGTCCAACCAAGGTCATCGGTTTTATTTATGCCAAGAAGTTTATTTATTCATCTTAATTTCATATTTAGGTTGTTTATGTTAGGAGCCTTATGGATGGACTTCTCTTTTTTTTTTTATATGATGAGTGACAGAAAAAAATTCATCTACCTTCCCCACTTGAGCTAATAATGGCTCAGCTTTTCCAAAGAAAGCAAGAACTTCATTCCGAAGTTATGCAGTGAACACAAGCTCTCAGCTGGTTATTGCATAGCCCTATAAAGCCTCTGTCGGTATGTAAAAGTGCAGCCTGCATGCTATAAACTGCTCATCCCCAATGTGAGCTGCCTCCTTTTTTTTCTGACATAACACCTCTTTCCTCATTGCTCTACCCTGCGCTGTCCGAGTTGCCAACTAAATCTCAGCCTCATCTTGTCCGCTGTAACCTTGTTTATTCCCAACAGTGGCATTAGCAAAGCTGTAAAAGTATTTATGGGGGTACAAATGCGGGACAGCCAATCTAAGGTAAATCTATAAATCCTGGCTGTTGATTTCTCAGGGCCAGGGGGTGCGGGCCGGTGATCAGTAGAGGTGGAAAGTATTCCCCGGGTGACTCTATGTGACTAACACACAGAGGCCAAGCAGCATGCCAAACAGTGCTATGGCGACACTGTTGTGCTTTTAATACGGCTAAGCTGGCCTTCGCCTCTAAAGTGAGACGCCGCCTGGCTATCCATCTACCGTGAGCTGGTATCATTAGCTAACACCCAACAGGGGCCTGACTCAGCAACTTTGCGTAGGGGTGTGTGTGTGCATGCATGTGTGTGGGGTTTATTTGTGTATGACGCA
>VUQG01040876.1:0-20650 GCA_015106755.1 Etia nguti | reverse complement strand
ACACCAACTGTCTGCCATCTATAATTCAGTTTTGAGATCCCTTCCCAGACGCCTTAACGCCCACTCACATCCTGGGCCATTTGACCTCAGTAAATCAAATGATAGGGTGGGGCTAGGTTTCACAATAGGTCCACCCGAAACCTTGGCTGATTGTGACCCACGACCGTTTACACACCTTGGCTCATGTGATTAGGTAGAGGATCAATAGGGGGTCCATGACCCTCTTGCAGACACTCCCATAGGGCTTAAAATCTGGGACTCTCCACCAATTGCTCTTAGAACTGAAGAAGCTTCTTGGATGAGAGGTGAAACGTCTTCAAGAAAACTTAAAGAAGTCCAGATGCTTTTCTTTCCAAGCTCCTTAATGGACGGAAGCTTTTGGCAAATTTAAAATACATGCCTGAATATTAAGTGTTACATACAAAAAGTTGGGAAAGTATCTTTGATCCATTTCTAAAAAAACTGCAGATTTCAAGAGCTGTACAAGTTATTCACATGTGTCCCACTTTGCCAGCATCTGAAAGAAGACCTGTCACCCTCTGATGAGAGGAAATTGGTTAGGATGTTCAAGGACAACACAGGAACAACCAAGTGTCAAGCCCACCATGAATTGAAACTGCTGGAACACCAGAGCACCTGTCCACAGTGAAATGAGTTTGTATAACCATTTTGTTGCCAGTGGTACTGGTACAGTGTGGATAACATAATGAAGAATGAGGACTACCTTCAAATTCTTAAACTTTTCCTCAAATCAACAGCTAGAGGGTTGAAACTTGGACACAATTGGACGCAGGACAGTGATCCCAAGCACACAACACATCACAACTGGTTTTGTAATGAATAAAACAGGCTAACATCAAAGTGGGGTGTATGTTTGTATTTGAGCTTATATATTTAATTTTGACCCCGTGAAGACTCAAGAAAATCCAACATAAATTCGAACTTTTTTTTCAAGTCATTTAAGATGTAAACTGCAAATCATTCAGATTACTGGGAAAAGTTCAAACAGTTCAAAGAAATTATTAAAAGCTCAAAATTACCATGTCATTCATGCCCATGATGAGTGCATGCAAACTCCTTTCATATGCATGTTCAGCTTGATGTGTGTAAACTATAAAGTGTATTTAGGAACACTTGTTCAAAATATATAGTACGTATTACAAAATTCAGCTTACGCAATTTCTTTTTTTTAACCATATGGTTGATAATGCAGACATGAAGGTAAGAGGAATATGACTTTTTTGTCAGTAGTTGAAATACTAGACACTTGTTAGTGTACGTGCAGTTTAAAAACTCTTTTATCAAACCACCCATTTGACATACATGAAAGTTCACTTTTTAGCAGCTCTCGTCCACCACCGTTTTTTTTTAAAAAATAAACACAGCAGCTTGTCATAGTAATTAATGGTAATAAATTAGGACAGGCTAAAAGAAAAGCTGCCCTTACATAGATTAATTGCTAGGTTAGTTTGCCATACATCTTTAAACATGACATAGTTACAGGCTGGAAGCAGTTGCAGGGCAAGTATAAAGCGGGGCATACAAAATAAAATTTTACCTTGTTAATCGAACCCTATATTTTAAAATGTATTTTTCTCTGAAGGTATTTGGCCAATACATCGACGACTGAAAACTGAGCTTCTAATAATGTCGTAATACAATTTGTTGTGGGGCGGGAATAAGAGGTTTTGAACTTCATTATATTTAATGAACACTAAAAAATTTATTAAATTCTTTTAGTGTTGTTCATTTGGAGAAATGCTGAAATCCACCATCACTCAAGACACTTGAAATTTTTCATCATTTTATCAGTCTTCCTTTTGTCTAAGCCTCTTTTAAGTTTCCTGAGCCTTTTATATTTGAACCTTTTAACTAATATACTGTCCGCTCATGTACCCAAAGTTGTACACTGGACTGTTGTTGTTTGTGTCAGAGGGCAGCGCCTTGCCTTCACAAAGAGCCCACTTCGGTTTCAGCTGACTGCAGCTGTGGCACTCGCCATGTGTGGCTGGGAGACTAGGTACCTGCTTCAGCTGAAACCATCCCTCCCTCTCCCTATACCCTGCACAGGGACAGTCTCCCAAGGTCAGTCAACCTGACACACACACACACACACACACACACACACAACCACACACTTATTTACCCTCACTTCCCACTGCTGACAACCTTTTCCATGAAATCAGAAATCAGTATGGCCGTGAAGTCGTTGCTCGCATGGGGCAAGATCAGGGTGAAATGCTAGCATGACATCCCAATTTTTTGTCATGGCAACCTGAACACTTGATATAAAAACTGAAAGCAAAAACAAAGACTTGATAATAAATCATGTGTTTTACCCACATCTGGTATGAAGGGACCATGTGTTGGAGAATCTGAGAATTGAAAGCTAAAAAAAAGAATAATAAAATAAAAAAAGAATAGCTGCTGACAGGTAATGCCCTTGGGGGAATAAAGTGGAAGGGAGCATGTTTGTGGACCAAACAGGATGAGGCAAGTACTCTGACATTTTCCCCAAACCAACACTTGATGAATTTTACCCCAAGCATAGGACACTGCAGACATTTTGGTTGACCCCTCCCACACCCCACACACTACCAAACCTCCCCCCGCCCTGCCTTAACATATTGCACCTGTTCAATTATTTAGCTGCTACTCTGTGGCTCGGTCCTGAGCTGCAGTGAAAGCTGTACCTGCCGATTAGAGCAGGGCTTGTCACAGGAGCTGGCCAGATATCTCCGTCGGGTCGCCCGAGAGAGAAAGAGATGCCTTTGGCCACATTACGCAGGAGGAAATGTCATTACCTCATTGCAGGCTTGTCATTTCCAGCCTTTGGTCTCCCAGGGACAGCCAGAATTTGTTTGCGTGCAAAGGTGTGTGCACAACTCACTCATCCGGTGGTGAGATACTCAGTGTTTTGCTCATAAAACAAAATCTCAAAAGTTTCTTGCTTTCATCACAAATCCCTAAAACATTTTAGTACAGAAGGATTCAGATACTTGAAAACTAGACCCTCCCAATCATCCGTTCATTGTTTATAGCCACTTATTCTGTAGATTGTGCAGGACTGTAAACCTCTTATGTTCATTATGAAAACTGGAGTAATTGTAGTTCCATTAAATTTATTTGTATAATTAAATGTGTTAAATCATGGGTATTTTCAGATGGCAGTGAAATAATAGTAAAGTTTTCAGAAAATATTCATCAAGCTGTGTCATAAACATGAACATAATGGCATGAATCTGAAGAACTCATGGGATATGTCTTTGTTAATACACAGACACCAAGTCATTTTAAATGCGAATACATTTTTTTTTTTTTTTGCCTACTTCAGTAAATAAATCAACCAAAGGTAAATGTCTTGTTTGAAAATGTTGCATTTATGGAAATATTCAGTTTTCCCCTGTTATTTGCTGTTGTGATGCAATAAGTGCACTGTTAATGGACTTTTAACTTGTTGATGATATCTGCAGAGTGCAGTGATCTGATGGTAAATCAAGCAGAAATTATGAGGAGCCGTTTTTTTCACCCACTGGGGGGCACTGTTGAAGCAAATACAAGTGTAACTCCTAATCTGCTTCCAGTGGTCAAAATGGTTTAATCAGAGTCTGTTTGGATGCCTTGGTCATTTTGGGGGTGTTGCATCTTCCTCTGCTGCAAGGAACTGCTGGAGTAGTTAAGTCTGCCCTCCTATGTGTGTCAGGGGCAAAGGACCAGAGAGGAGACTTGTAGGTGAAGTTAGAAAGCACACGTTAAAATATGTGTGTCTATGTGTGTCTGTACATGCGTGCCTGGACATTTGTGCGTGTTATAACATAAGAGCATTCTACATTTGTCTGTCTCCCTGAAGATCCCTTGTCCCACAAAAAAACCCCACATTCAGCAGTATATTTTATTTTATTATCTTATTTATTTTTTTGCTGGACTGTATTTACTGTGTGAATGTCTGTCCTAAATTTCAGCATAGATATGCAAATCACTCACAGGAGTTATTAATCAGAGAGTCACAGGGATTATGCAAATAACTAAGAAAGAGCGACGAGCAAGGGAGAGGGGGAAAAAGAAGAGTCTGGACGTCAGCAAACGTGTGTTGGCATTCACCAGAGGGAGATAGTTTTATTTGAGACGCTGTGATCATCGTCCCCTTGTTCTGACCTGATGTAGACAGTTCTGGTGAAAAGGTCGTCTCTATGTTTGAAGGTGCTCAGCGTGGAAAGCATTTCTTAGCCCGTCAGTCTGATGATGAGCCTGTTGTTTTCAAGGGGAGAACCAGACTGCATATTAATATGGAATTTCCTTATAAATAATATTCCGATGTGGAGCAGATGTCGACATAACAGCGTGCACCAACATCGGAAATGTATGTATGCATAAACATGAAATAAATAAATTACATCCCGAACAAAACAGTTTATTGCTATCGAAACAGTCCCCTGAGGGCCCGCTCCGCTTTTCTCTTGATGATATTTCCACAGATAACATTTTAGACCAACAGTTAGGTAGACTAAGATAATAAACGTCTCACAGCGTGACATTCAATTACCACGAAACAGCTGATATCAACAGGTTAACACGTCTTCTGGCACGATACTTTCCACAGTTCGTAGCACATGTGTAACCTTCCATGCCCAGATGTTTGCCAGGATGCACTTGTGCTCTAAACACCATGTTATAATATATATATAATATATTACGCTACAATGTCTTGCTGCTTGTTCGCTGCTCAGGGGCAGAGCGAATGGCAGGTAGCTGGTGATAAAAATGGAGAATTTGCAGTTCAACAGAATCTCTTACAGGATTCGGTGGACAATAAAAAATACTCTTTAACATTCCAAAGAACAAATAAATGACTACAAATAAATACTTTTGATGCTTCTCTGTTCCACCAGACGTGTACAGATGTGATTTCTGACTAGTGTCAGTCATATCACCTTTATAGCAGTACTTATACTGTGTGTAAGATTGTGTTGTTTCCACTTTGTTGGGGAGTTTGTCCTCCAAGTGGCCGACAAATGATGGAACTATAAAAACTACAGAGTAGCACAACTCCAAATGCATGCTAATATTGCTTACTGTCTACTGAATGTTTAAATAGGCCGGTTTGGCAAATCACCATACTGTAGGTAAGCGTTGTGGTCAGCACTGGTTTAGCCTGCCCTCACACTAAATTCTGGAAAAATGTTACTGATTATTTTTCCTGAAAGGGAAAGGGAGTAATTCCTTGTTGAATTTGGTTCTGAGCTTTTGAATGGTATGGTGCATGTGTGTGTTCCACAAGTGTCACAGGACCCCTGCTTTCAAAGGCCAGTGCAATTTTCAAATCGTGTTTCCACTTGTTCCTAATCTACTGGTGGGACTTTACAGATTGGAAAAAGATCACGTGAGAAAAGCTTAGTTACCTGCAGTCATTCTTTCCCGCCCCGGTGGACGATTATTGGCAGGTTTTGTGGCCCTGCCGCGAAGGGTGAACGAATGCATTTCTGCAGATGACTGTGAGGCAGGGAAAGATTGAATTCTCCCTCCCTTCCATCTGTGTGTGGTAGTGGAAATGGGTGAGTCTCCTAGAAGTAGGCAGTGATAGATGAGGTACATGGAAGAAGACAGCTACCCCTGCTCTCCAGCCTGGCTGAATCAGGAAACTGTCTGCCAACTAAATGCCTCTTTCTCCCTCCCTCTCTCACACTCTCATTATAATTTCTCCCTTTCCTCCTGGCCTCCTCTCTTCCTCTGCTTACGAATCAATCGTTTTGTTAGTGCTTACCAGACAACAGATCTTTAGTCATTATGAGATTGTGCTTTATATCACTGCTTAATGAGCACTGCACCCACTGCAACCATTCCAGGCAGCAGCTAATGGAAAAAAAGCCTAAAATAGACTTTTTTTCCTGTGTGTGCATGAGAATACCCCTTGAGTTAATTAACATGTTTACATACTTTAACTTTTAAAAATCAAAATATATAAGAGAAACAAGGACTCAAACACCTTGCATTTATAAGTCATGGTTATTAATCGTTCTCGCCACAACTGAATAGGTGTCAGACCACCTTAAGGAGCTGCTGACCCTAAAGGAACCTCATTAATGTGAATTTCATTGTGCTGCTCACTTATGTTTCAGAGGTTCTTTGTGGTGGTAACATTCATACATGAACAGTAATATTTGCAGTACACTGCCATATTTTCTCTCAATGACCAGGAGTCCATGGGCTACCAAGCCAGGCCTAAAGTTAGCCAGTGACACGTGGCAAATGATCTTTGACCTGTGACCTTTGAAAAGGCTTCAAGTATGCTCCTCCAAGGTAAATGTTTTCCATCCTTTCATTCATGGCTCTTCGGGCCTCTGGGTGCTTCTTTATTCATTGCTTGGATAAATGTACATGACCCCTTAAAATAACAAGAGCTGCCCCAGAGGCCACACTTGAGTGATGTGACATTCCGCCTAACCTGGGATGACTTTTAAGAATCGGATAAGTGGACAGTGGGAAGATGGAAGGAAAAGACGGCGATGGAGGATGAGGGAGATGGCAAAATAGACAAAATCAAATCAGTGTAAGCAGATAGGTTAAGTAGAAAAGGTTGAAGACAAAATATGATACAAAGAGCAAAATAACATCAAGCAAATCCTTTCCTTTTTGGATGGCAGATTCCAGTTTTTGACTTAAAGGCTGATTACTTTGTGAAGGAGAATTGTTTGTATTTGCCTGCATGCAGCAGGATAATTTCATGTAAACAGAATCAGGCGCAGTTGACTGTTTGTCTTTTAAGGAAATGCCTAAATGCAGAATTTCCATGCAGCTGTAGTGCAAATTCTCCTGTCAAACACACAGGCGAGCGCTCATCAAGGATTCCTCACTTAATCAGCTGAAGCTAATGCTTTACAAACAGTCTCTGTAAAATGTTAAGCAGAGTTCGTAATTAGCCTATCATGCAGTCATAATCACTTCAGAAATAAATTAAGCCAGAGGTATTTCAGCAGGCTAATGACCTGCATTGGTCCTCACAACCACCCTCTTCTACTAAGCTGTCATGTTCAAAGAGGGGCAACACATAGCACTCACTTTGTTCCTAACCTTGTGGAGTCCTGTGGATAAACATATACCTGTACTTCATCTGTGCTTGCACTAAAGACTGCTGCTGCCTGTTTGCTTTTCGACACTTACTAGTAAAGCACCGTCTTATTCTGTAAAACAGCCCAGTTCATGGGTGGTAATAGTGAGGTTTTTTTGTGAAACTACTTTTAAGTAAATGTCTTTATTGCTAGTTTAGGGTTGACACTTAAGTTGGTGATAAACCATTCATGCATCCGTTTTCTTGCACTTAACCAATTTGGAGTCACAGGAGCTGGATCACAGCTATGATAGGTGCGAGGTGGGGAACGCCTTAAACACGTCGCCATACTATTGCAGGACTAACACACAACCATTCACACTCACATTCACACCTACGGCCAATTTAAAATCACCTTGCATGCATTTCTCTGGACTAAAAGAGAAAGCCAGAATACCTGGAGAGAAGCAACACAAGTATGCAAACTGTAAGAGTCAGTTACTACTGACACGCTGATGCTGGATAAGCTTGATTTAAGAAACTACTTAATATAATAATTTATTTAATTAATACATTTAATCAATTACTCAATAATTTAATAATGCTTTTTACTGTATTTTATTAACCAATCTTTCACTGTGTGTGAAAAATTTGAGTCTGCAAAATCCCCAGTAGGCCTTAGGACAGCAGTGTAATAAAAGAAGTCTATTGAAAAGTCTGTGAATTGAGATATACTGGAGCATCGGGGAATTGAGGACAGCATAAGAAAGCAGCATTTTACTTCTGCCCTGAAAAACTGAGACCACAAGAAGAGGTTTCACCAAATAACAAGATGGCATTCCACAGGCACCTTCACACCTGGTTAGGTTAGGGTTAGAGGCACCGTGAGGGACTTCACCCATGTGTGATGGTTGTGCAATGCTCACGGGAGACTCACGAATATGGTATAAAAACAATTGCTCATCAGGGTTGAAAAAGGCTAATGTAATTAAACTTTGCCCCAAAGTAATTGAATAAATGAAATACTTTTTTTTTTTTTTTTTGCTGAATACACCAAATGCACTTAGCTACACATGCTATTGCACATCCAGTTGTACTTGAGGTATAATTAATGTCAACCTTATTACAGATATGCTAATTTAACAGGTTGCATTAATGTAACATGTTAGGTTCTATATGAGTAGGATTGATTTTTTTCTACACTCCTTGAGTAGGATGTATTTAAAAGACAAAAACAGGTTGAGATCATTTAAAGCGCGGAAAAAGGTATTTATGCTCCTGTCTCATCTTACTATAATACAGTTTACAATATAACATAACGAAATCTCTCTGTTTTTTTTCTCTTCAGCTTCCAACTCATACAGCACCAGGAGTTGATATGGTTAGAAATGCTGTTAAAGGTTCTTATCTATATCGGATATAATTGTCACAATTGTCACGTTGCCTAGCAACAACCTAGTAATAGGCTAAAATTACCAATTTTTTGCATTTATGAACCTGTAACACAAAGTGTTGCATTACTGTTTTTTAGTTCAACACAAAAACATCAGATTTATATCTACAAAACTGAGGTTATGCATGATATATGAAAGACCCAATAAGGTTCCTTGGCAGTCACCTAGCAACAGGCTAAAATGATCTGTCTTTAACCTTTACCTACAGTACCATGTGAAATTATCTGATCCTAGCATCTTATCCTGTCGTTTTAATTTCACAACAATAATATCTCATTTATAGCCACAAATATTGCACTATACATGCCTGGAAACCACATAGTTTTGGCCTAAGAGCCCTCCCCCTTCTTTTTTTTTTAGCAAATAAACAACATCTGCCAACACTATTTTTACTTTTCTCAGTGTGATTAAGTACATCACTTTGCCAACAGCATAAGCAGTCAAAACAATACTGTTTGGGCTTGTACTAGTCGACCAAAAACACCACAACATGTTAACCTTTTCAGTTGAATCTGTATAGAAAAAGAAGCTTTAAGTTACCAAGCAAAATAAGTAGTTTCTGGTTAAATATCTCTAAACTTCCTCATGCCCCCCTGTATTTGTTGTACAATGCTCAAGCCTTATGAAGTTCTATTTCACAATGACGGCAAGATTTCTCTTTTAATAAGCTAACAAGCTTTTGTCATTAAATTTGAATTTTTGTTTCAGTATTCTGAAGAAACATTGAGGCCTGAGGGAGAAAACATATCTGAGGTGTGCACAGCAAGCTGAGCAGAAAGCTGCAACCTTCTTTTCATTGTTGACAACAAGAGGATGTCTCACTGGAAGCAGCCAAGATCAGTTATGGAAGTTTGCACCCACCTTCACATGGTACAGTCACTTTTTAGTCTTTACACACACACACACACACACACACACACACACACACACACACACACACTGGTTGCATAAAAAGGTTAATTAATTTTACACTAAGGATTTTTATCATCTCTTGCCTCTGACTAGCACTGCTATTATGGTGCAAATGATAATCAATCCCAGATCAATTAGGCAGTAATTGCTGAGTCAATGGGGGAGGCTGGTTAAATATTGATAAGTGTCTAAAAGGGCCATCAGCTCTATTGACAGCTCAGGGAGACAGACAGCACTGGTTCAGCTCAGATGGGAGGGGGGAGTGATGGAGAGATGGCTTTGGGGCTCGGGTCTTATTCTCTACTGAAGCTGGCAACTGTGGTAATCCATGCAAACCCATTTTTTTGCTGTAAGCTCTGTTCATAAGTTTAATATTATTTTTGGAAGTACCTGCTCTACAGTTATGAAACTATCAAGACCCTAACCTAACCTGCATAAGAGGAGACCTCAGCCTGTAGTGCCAGGTGACACAGCGTTTAAAAACATAGCTAATCCCGATGTTATTTTTATGAAGCTATTTTTTTTGGTTTGGTGGTGTTTATTTAATTACTGTACATTAATTTCTGTACATTCTGTACTAGTAGTTCAAAGACATAGATATTTCAAGAGCAGATTGTACAATAACAAGATAACTGCAACCCCCATAGCAATTCCAAAGCTGGGGTGACATAACATTTGCCAATTAACTTTCTATGTGGAGTTTACGTGTTTTCACTGTGTTTGCGTGGGTTCTTCCTCGGTTTCTGGCTTCCTTCTACAGTCCAAAGACTTGCAACTTTAATTGGTGATTCTAAATTGCCAGTATGTGTGAATGAGAGTGTGGATGGTCCTGCACCTCTGCAACAGACTGGTGATCTGTCAAGGTGACTATGGTAGCTGGGATAGGCCCCAGCTAGGTCTTCAGAACTGCCTTAATTATTATAAAAATCTAATCTAATATAATACCTCTAGCCAATAACTGTTGGAAACATTTCTCTGAGATTTTTGTCCATATTGACATGATATCATCATGCAGCTGCTGCAAATTTTTCAGGTGCAGATTCATGATGCAAATATCATGCTCCACCACATCTGAAAGGTGTTCTGTTGGATTTAGATCTGGTGATTGTATCGGCCACTTAAGTAGACTGAACTCACTGTTGTGTTCAAGAAATTATTTTGAGATGATTTTTTTGCTTTGTGACATGGCATGTTATCCTGCTGGAAGTATCCACAGATGGGTAGACTATAAAAGGTTGCACATAATGAGCAACAATACTCAAGTAGGCTGTGGTATTTAAGCCACAGCTTGGCTTAGTTTTCCATTAATTGGTAGTACCAGGTACCAGGTACTTTTTAATATCCACTGGGGTTCCAAGCAATATGAGTCAATCGGAAAACGTGGCGTCAGCAGACTGCATGGCACTGATTGGCCAGTCAGTGGCGCCACTTGACGAGTCATGAGAGCAACTCCTTCATGAAAATTAAAACCACCATTTTTTAAAAAACCTGGCATCGAGGGTAATGGCTACAAAAAACAAAACTGTGGTCCCTTAAAAAAAGCTGTAGACTGAGCAGCAGTTATACCATTGCCACGACGTCCTCTGTTGTGTCGACTGAGGAGCAAGAGATAGCAGGAGCTCTCTCCTATTGGTGTGATGGTTCTAGCCCCTCTCCAACACTCCAAAGTATAAGCAGTTATGCATAATGAACTGACACTTTATGTAAAATAAACAGTATAACTGTGCTTGATAACATTAATTTACCCAATCAAAGCACTCAGCTTCAGAGGAGCGAACAGCCACTCTCTTAAAGGTTGTTAAGAATAAGCCTATTGATTGTGTGGGTATTTTGTAAAATGTATGTGCATCACCAAAAATTATATTATGGTCAGTTCATGGGGTATTCTGATCAAATATGTATTTTTTTGTTCTAAATATTTGGTTTTTGTTCCTGATCCAGTTGGTTGGTCTAAGGCTGTAATTGATGCCAAAATGGTGTAGAAAGGACAAATTATAGGGTCTGGGGACTACAGTAAACCAGATTTTAGTTTTTGATTGTTATTGAATTTAAAATACTGACTTTGGATTGGTTTGAAGTAAGTGGATTGGACCACTTTCTAATCCACTACCTATTTCGTTTTTTACATTATATAAAAAAACAAAGTTTCTATACATTGACCTGACATTCAGTGTTGTTTGAGATTTAAGGTTTTCACATGGTGGTCAGCTATCTTTTGTTCAAACAGCTTCAAAACTGGCATCCATGACAGAAACAATCCTAGTAATTTTTAGTAATGGCTGGCGTGCTTTATTGTAAAATATTATCTGGAAATTTGTGGTTGTTTTGCATTTTGACACAAACCATCTTTAAATTTTGCCTGAGGATGTTTGTGAAGGCTTATTTGACAAACACAGTTCGTAGTTGGCCACCTGCTAAAGAGTGATCTTGAAAGGCTTTTATTGAAGCCAGAATTACATCATATCTACGAGCAGTTTGATATATTTTTGCAGAGAAAGTCTCACCAATTAGAAAATAGCTGTGTATTAAAGAATTTGGAAAAGCAATAAAACAAAATGATGTACAACCTTGGTCATATGCTGTTCACAGCATGTAATCTCCAAAATAATATTTTCTGATTCAGACTTCTCTTCAGTTTGCGCTGTAATGAAAATATCAAAGCAGAGTATCTTTAATTATTTAACACATTTAGTAACAGTATAGTCTGTTCTTTTAACAGTTTGAATTACATTTGGTCTGAGCTTAAGAGGGGAGATGAGCAAGGACATTGCCCTAATTATTATGCTGCCTAAACATGCTGTGTCAGTAAATGATGTTTGCAACAGGCCAACCTCTTGCTGCTTAGAGCAGCTACTTCCTGACACTCCCAATCAGCTTGATTGATTGGATCCCAAGCCTCTCCCTAACTCTGATTGGCAGCTTAATGACAAAGGGGAGGAGAATAGCTAAAGGAGACGGGGCATTTTGTGGCAAATACAAAGTAAGTTTTCTCAAAATATATGTTTGTAGGTGCCTCAATTGCTGGTCTGCAGTAAAGGCTGTATCATGAAAATAATCATCCATTTTAATCTGTCTGGGCCCTTTTCTTCAGCTTTCCTAAATCGGTCACATCTATCAAGATTAGGTGACTGGTGGAGCCCAATCCTCCTTTAAAATGAATCAATCTCAGTGAATGCCTGCAACAACTGATGCTGACTGTCCAAGTGACTCATAGTATAACCAACTCTGACAGATTTTCAAGGCTTATATCAAACTACTGATTAAATAGCTAAGAGATCCATCTACTGAAGATGACACTGACGTTCATGTTAGCATCTATCTACATTTGTTTCTTGTAGGCAGTTAATGGCATTAGCCTTTTGAGAAGGGCTTTTAGCCCACGTTTTTCTATAAATCCTTCCTTTTTGCAATAATGAATCAAAATGAGGGTGGTAGCAAGTGCTGGTGTCTTCTTTGATGTTGATCCTTTCTTTGTGTCCCGTCTTGTATTTGACTTCACAGAGATGTTTAAAGTAAAGTACATTACACACAGTCCTGAATACAAAACCATGTGGTTGCTTTAAATTTGTGAAACACTATGTATTTGACTGAAAAAATAGCAGTGATACTCTTGATTATGTTCTTTGATTTGCAGGCATTGTAAGTTTTGTTTAAAAATTGTTCATGTTATCAATGCAGTTCTAAATACTGTAGGACTGATATCATTATTTTTTTTTATCTAGGTAAGAGTGTCTCAATATAGTAAATAGTTTGTAATCAGAGAATTAAACGTGCATTTAATCTTAAAAGGCTTGTTATGTGGAATGGCTTTGAAGTGAGCTAATTCAATATGAACATAACCCAGGGGCACTTAAGATGGAGATTGGGGTTACGAAAAGATGTGCCTTTAGAATACTAGTGCACAGCTGGCACACCCAGAGACGACTAATCGTTTGAAGGGAAATCTTTTCTTTGAACTTTTCTCGAGAATACTGTATGAAAAAGATGGATTCACAGTAGCTGATTGCATACCCTCAAACTGTAGTTTCCAGTAGCAATCTTTCTGTGATATTTTCAGCACTCATTTCCAACTTAAAAACAAACTGTGTTTTAAATATGACAATGTATTTTCCAGATACATTCTATTCACCTAAATGTAGAAAGCGCAGCATGCCACAATGTTCACAAATATGTACTTTACATTAGGCAGTCGCAAAACATCACAATTACAGGAAGAAATGTGACAAGTGAAATAGCTGGAAGCAGATAGACTTCAGGACCAGCCATTTGGTACAATTCTAATTAATCCACTAACTCTCCATGGGACTGCTGTTAGCACCACAGCCGCTCGCACAAACTTACTTGGCCAAGGACACTAGCTAAGAGGAATTTAATCAATGTGATGGATAACATTTGTCTTTACAACTCTCGCAGCAATTCCCATGTTAACCATTCAAGGCAACAGTACTTTTCCATCCAAATGTTCTGTTTTTTTCTGCTGGCAAGTCATAAGTAAAGCAGAACCTAAAGGCAGTGGAAAAAAATATTGTCATCACTGTCATCACGAGGGGGCAGAGCAGCGGAATACAACGAAAATGCACATTTCAAAGCGTGCTTTTTTATAGAACTGTAAAACAATGCCACTGCGCTGCCTCTTTGAGACATTAAAGACCTATCAACACTCAGTTTAAGAGCTACATGTTATTTTGCTTTTTCAGATTTGTAGACATGAACAACTTTCATTCGCAGCCAGAAAGCAGACAGCCAAGACTTTGATGTGTGATGCAGCCAAGTTGAACAAGCAGCCTACTTTCAATTAATGAGAGTCTAAATTTGTGTGGCTCATTCATGAGTCATTATTTTCCAACAGTTTAAATATTCCTGAACAAAAAAATGTATGTCTGGTTTATTTGTGTCGATACAGTGTTATCTGACAAGATTACAAAAGCATTTTTTTAATGTAAATGTACAAGAAAGGACTTTGTGTCCTAGAACACAGAGAACAGGTGTCTGAATGTTTAGGCTGAGCTTATTTTATGTTCTCCCATAGCCTCTTTTTGGCAAAAAATAGGCACTTGATGCATCACAAGCATGATTCATGTCATACTTGAAATGCTAAAGTCCTTGAGAATGTACCAAGAATCCACTGAAAATACCTTTATTAGTATAGTAACTATATTGTTTATTTTTTTTCGCACACTAACCATTTAGAAACAGTCTTCCGTTTTAAAGTTTTGTTTCTGCATGCTGCCATGGGCGCAATAAATCCTGCTTTTGATAATGATAAATGCCTCTTGAGTGACGATTAATCACAGAGAAACACACACATTTGCGGGCCTCGGCGTTATTTATGAAACCGTAGTTTATATTCTACCGTCATCTTATTTCACACAGAGAAAATGTGAAATATGATGTGACTTTAATTTTTCTAGAATGACTGGGGAGTGAGCATTAACAGGTTATGTCATGCTGTATAATAAAAGCAAGTCTGTGGCTCAGATGTTCACCACCTGCAATGTGCTGTGAGCACAAAAGGATGGGCTGGTAAGCGGGGAGTTGTTTTTTTTTAATCAAACAGCCCTCCAGCTGTTGCCCACCAGGTGAAATGCACAGTGTATTCAACCAAGAAAACATGGCAGGAGATGAGAGAAGACCTTGCATGCCAACTGTCCTTTATTGTAACTTTCAGTTGTGCTGGATTATGACAAGGGTACATAGGGTTGCAGTAATGTGGCACTGTATCATCATGGGACCTGTGTAGCATTCAGTTGATCCAAAATGATGCAGGAAGAGTACTGACAAGGACTAGAAAGAGAGAGCTTATTTCGCTCATAACTGGCTTCTCTTCATTGGCTCCCTGTCAAATCCAGAATAGAATTTTAAATCCTGCTTCTCACATACGAGGTCTTGAATAATCAAGCCCCATCTTATCTTAATAACCTTATAGTACCATATCACCCCATTAGAGCTCTTCGGTCTCAGACTGCAGGCTTACTTGCTTTTCCTAGAGTATTTATAAGTAGAATAGGAGGAAGAGCCTTCAGCTTTCAGGCCCCTAACAGGCCACATTATGCATGTATTACTGTTTGGTAACATGTAAACAACTTTTCAGTCAAACTATAAGTTATAGTGACATTCACATGCAATCTGGTAGTCAGTACAATACAAATGCAAAGAAATGTCCAAAAAGCACGTGCCTGCTCTGAATATTTATATTTTCAATTGCTTTGAGGCTGGTGGTCTCATTCAATGGAGCAAAAGTTTGATTGACAGCAGGATGGCAACAGTGCACCAATCAATCAACCACATGAATGAACGGTATTCCCAAAACCATATGCTGCATATGTGTAGGACACTGCACTGTCTCTTGGACGCCTCAGCATTCTGCATTTTTTATAATTTAATTTGAATGACTAACAAGTGGGTGCTTGTAGAAAGGGCTGAATATTCAGTGAAAATGTTAATGCATCATTTTATGGAAATTAGGCACTGAGCCAAGAGGCAGCAGATTTATAAACACCTGTTTACTTTTGATGTTTTGCCACACATTCACAGCAATTGCCACAGAACCTGCAAAATGAAGAATCTACTTGAGGGACATGCAGACATACCACCTAACCCCCCGCCCCCAAAAACGTTGTGGTTGTTTCTCACACTCTGTTTGTAGAGTTATTAGATCTATAGAAGGCACGTTACAAGGATGATAAATTTATTAACTAATCTATATTGAAACTTTTCTTGAAGAAAGAAGGCAACTCCTCTTTCTCTGCACCAGAGAAATGAAAGTCTGTCCCATGAAATATTCAAAAAGCTGTTTTTCCCTGGGAAATTAATTCGTCATCTATATATAGCTTGCTTTTTGTCACTATTTCTGTATCATGGATGGTTCCTGATTCTAGAGATTCTCCCCTCTTCAGACATATAGGAAAAATTGCAACAGAATAATATATTAAGCTCCCTACTTAGTCATGATGGGGCATGTGTGGTGTGTCTCATGTTGTAAACAATAAATAACCAGTGAATTACCTAGGTATAGCTTAGGCAGAGACAAAAGTATCCAAACTGAGACTTCAGTCGTTTTAATATGTAGGTTGGTATAGAACGAGGTCAATATCTAAGGTGTGTAGGTATACAAGTGGCTGAAGCAATAGAGATGAATGATTATAAAGTCTTGTTAACCTTGTGAATGCCAAGGTATTCAACACCTCAACATGAGAAATAATGTGAAACTTAAATTCTTGACATTTTCTGTAGAATCATCCTTAAAGAAGGCTGCACAAATTTTCCACTTTCCATCAAACCTACTAGTACCATATTCACTCTATAGTCACACATTATAGTCAAGACAAATATCTGCTCTGATTATTCTTTTTAAATATATCACATCAAGTATTGTTAGTTTGCTATCAGTCTGAATACCTCTGTCACTACATAGTGCCTACACCCACTGCTACTGTTTTCACTGAGGAGTGGGGGTTATGGAAACTATTTCTTTTTATCTTGTCGTCAGCGCTTTATCTTGCAAGGGATTGGGATGGGCCAAACACAATATCTTCAAAGAGTTCGGAGGGCTTTGATGAGTCCATTTCCTCCTCTGTATGGATCAACTGGGCTGTAGCCTTTACTTGCTCCGATAGTTTGAGTGAAGGTCTTTGACTCAAGAATGAAATCTCTACATATGAAACGGGGTCCAGCAGGTTAGCTTTTGATGCTTTAATTTCAAGACACCTGCCTCTTTGAGAAATTAAGACAGTGGTATTACCTTTCATTATAATAGATGCCTCTCCAATTTATATTAATCCTTATGAACCATCTGAATATTGCAGGTTTTAATATTTAATTGGAAGTAAAGACATGTCATTATGAGGTTAATCATTCTGGACCGGTAAATTTACATGTTCAGTAGTATTTTCATTATTCTGGGTTTTTCCATTTATAATTATTATCTGAAAATTGCTCATTTAGATGTGATTCTTTAGAGCATGTTGTTAGTATAGTGGTACAGCAGTTAGTATGAACCTTCTGGTTTGTAGAGGCTAGGGCCTTTCTATGTGCAGTTTCAGTCCTAACTCTGTGAGTGCATGAGTTTTCTTTCACAGTCCCCATACATGTACTTTTTACTGCTGATAAACTTGCTATAGATCTGAATGTGAACATAAGTTATTTTCCATCTCTCACGGTAGTCATGCAGTGGACTGATGACCTGATGTCCAGGGTGTACTCTGCTTTTCATAGCATCAACCAGGATGAACTTGAACTTATCTACAGAACGGAGCAGTTATATTTATAGGATGGACCTTTTTCGGTTTGTCGCTAGCATAAGGGCAATGTTGTTTCCCGCGCTATACTTATTCTAGTCAGATTTTGATTAGGTAGTGTTTGTATAACAGAAAAAAGGTGATAATATAATACCAAACTTTTGGTGCAACCAATATTGTGCTTGTTGGTGTTACATATATAAATTAAAATCTGTAGTTTAAGCAAGTTAAGAGTTAGAGGTAAGCTATTTCCTTTTAGTGAAAACGTTAGCCCACTGAGATTTAATGTCTTGTTTTCAAGTGTATCCAAATATACAAACATACAATTGGTACTAGTGCAATACAAAAGGAAATAGTTAGTTAGTATGGCACAAGGAGACAGAAGACTAAAATCTAATTAATATTTTTTTGTGGATCTTTTTATTGATCCACTTACTGTTTCTTATTCATTACTAAAGAAGTTTCGATAGTCTGCAGAGTAATATTAGGCATTTAATGTATGCTTAACTACTCGTAAGTCCTTTGGAGTTTTTTTGTGCATCAATGGGAGATATCTTATTTCAACCCATCATGAAAACAAACATTTAAAGAGACATTTACATATCAGCCACCTAGCTTAATCTTACCTGGCATAGAAGGAGCTTGGAATGTATTTCATACCTTTCTTGGTCAGTAGCGACTTGTTGGCTTTGCATATATTATCTCCCCTTACTGGTACTGCAACTCCTGTATATGTATCCATTTCATGCTTAGGAAAGGCAAAGCGTGACATCCACACAATGGACCAGCATGTCCATTACACGCTTTGCCATGATAGTGGGTCGCCCATCCATATAGTCTACCTCCTTCTGCCGTCATGGGTTCTCCCAGGGTCCACTGGCTTCCTCCCACACAAAGTCATGCTTGTTAGGTTAACTGGTGAGTCTACATTGGGTGTAGGTGTGGATTTTATTTCTTCTGCGTAAGCCCTGTGGTGGATCTGTCCAGTCTTTATGAAATACCACAGTAAAAGGATAAGGCCTACAGACAAAGTGATAAACTGACTCTATCCTGAATGTCGTGAAACCCCTATGGTAAAATATTTGACCAAAAATGGAGAATCTAAATAAAATTTATGAAATAAAACTGTGAACAGATAGAGTGCTAAAGTAGTTACTGTTTTTGTATTACATAATAGGATCAGTCTCTTTACTCACAAGCAATCTCACTGAAAATCTCACCTGAACAATTGCCTGTCACTACTGTGTCAAACACTGAGCTATGAGTTCAGTGAATGACGGTGCTGATAGAATGAAAGAGAAAAGTGTAGCTTAACCGAAGATTTCCCTGCAGACCCTGTATGCCAGGTAACACTGCTCTCCCACTTAATTGCGCCTTACATTTAAGAGTCATTTTCTCAGATCCAGGAAGGCACTCCTGTCTTGATTTGCTTTTAACAACCCCTCAGACCACTACTTTCCCCAGACAAGGCTATATTAGACTTTAATTAATTCTGTGGCTAGCAATGCTCAAAGGTAATGGTGATGCAGGTATGCAATGCACAGCACAGGTCCACAGCACTGTAATGAGTAACATGGCCTGCGTTTAGAGTGGATGGCTAGCGTGGTATTCTGCAAAAGCTTGTTTTGAGGTAATCCTGGAGGGACTCGAAAATCAGTGACACCTTTGGCTATAAGAGTGGAGGTTCCTGGATCGGTGAGGATAATTATAATAATACATCAACTCTCCAAATACTTTTCTTAACAAAGTTACAGTGTTAAACTCAAAGCGTTAAAATTAATTAAAAATATCCACAAAAATACAACATAACAGTGGTTTCATTTCCTCTCTGTTTGTTTAAGTAACAGGGCATAGATTAACATTCTCACAGCACCACATGAGACTGTGAGATATTCAGTGAATTAGTCCAATAATAGAGATGACTGAAAATGCATTGCTACAGAAACTTTACTCTTATTGGCAAAATTATACTCCACTATATGAAGAATTTGCATCCTACAAGAAATGATAATGCATCACATTATTGTCAAAGTCAAAAGTGTGCTCAACATCATTACTCAACCTCAATCTCTTACTCAATCTCTGTACCACCTTTAAGTCAAGACACAAGTGCATGTGCACTGAAAAATTTTTATTTCTGTTCTCCTTATGCCCAAGGTATCTTGACGTCCTTTTAACCAGGGCAGGTTCTTCTGTGTGAATATTAAAAAAATATATAGGACTGCTTTCTCGCATTTCTCTAAAAATTGGCATCCTGTCTTAGAGTCATTCTGAAAAACTGGTTGATGCATTTATTGCTTCTAGACTGGAAAAATGTTATTTATTATTATCTGGTTGTTCTAAAAGCTCCTTGAAAACCCTTCAGTTAATCCAAAATCCTGCAGTAAGAGGGCTGATGAGGACTAGAAAAAGAGAGAATATTTTTCCTTATAAGCATCTCTTCACTGTAGGGCTGCCACAAACGATTATTTTAATAGTCGACTAGTCACCGATTATTTTTGCGATTAGTCGACTAATCAGATCATGCATCCATTGGACGTAAAACGTACAGCTTATTGCACCAACATGCATAGTTTATTAAACTTTTAATGAAATTTGCAGATTGTCTTGGAGGAGTTTAATAAACTCAGCCGTCTGCTCCTTGCTATCTAAAATATAACAGGACACTGGAGTAAATTCTCGACCATCTCACACTTCTGTTTAATCAGTTTTCTGTTTGACGTTTATTCAGCTGTGTGAAAACTATAACTTTAATCTCAGCCAAACCGATTTACTCAGGAACAAATAAAACACTGAAAAAAGCCAAACAATAACATTTTTAAGTTATCTAAGTGACTTATATATCATGTTTAACCTGAGTAGCAAAAGACCACGGAGGGTTTGAAAACGATGTGCCGGGAGTTGAACCTTGACCTCCCGGCCAGCTTGTCTCTGAAAACGTCGGAGCACTTTTGCAAATATGTGATGTCTTGATAAATCGAGCAGATATTTTAAGTTTACAC
>VUQG01040875.1:0-13651 GCA_015106755.1 Etia nguti | reverse complement strand
GGAGGAGGGGGGGGGTCTTAAAAATGCACATGGCCCAGTCCTCCTCTGAGTTAGTAGACACTACATAGGGTGCCTCTAGTGTGAATGTTTAATGCTTGTGTCAGTTTTGTCACACTTTGCAGACTTTATATGCCTTCATTCTGTTCAATATTTAGCACATAGACAACATCAGACACTCACCCTGAACTTATAGGTTGGACCAAGCCATGCACAGGTACAAACATTAACCCCGCAGCCAGAATTTAACACACACACACACATCCGCATGCACACACACACACATCAGATTCTCAGCCGTGACAGTGCACTGTAGCCTGTGCTGTCGCCGTTCCTGTGTTTCTTCACAGCTCAACAGTTTGGGAGATGGGAGAGTTATCTTTTAACAGAAGACATTAAGAACTGTAAAGTAGGGAAAACGACTTAAAAAGGTCAATCGTAATGGAAACTCATAAGCTGTACATTTGTAATAAAATAATAAAACAATTTAATTGTCCAGGGTTTGCCTGCATTTCTTTTTGTTACTATATGGGTATTCCCCCTATAGGGGAAGTGTTAGTACATGTGCAAGGAGAGTTTCAGTTAAGACGATGTAATCAAGTCTTTCACTGTTGACAGCAGATGATGCTGGTGGAAACGATGTTGTAAGGCAAAAAACCCTGCAGATCGTGCTAATCTGCACGTGTATGCAGGCAAAGTAAGCAGTTACCCTAAAACGAAATTTCTGCTTGGCTGGAAAGTAAAGCACGTTTTTATACTTTTCTTTTTAAAGGTCATTTAAAAAAGTATTGAGTAGTACTTCTATCTTCAAAAGTTGTGTCTGAAAGGTTCAGGCACAGCTGGTGCAAGTTTACATCAACAAGTGTTTGGGGGAACAAAAAAAAACTGACCAGCTCACACTTAAAGTGGACCTGTTATGCTTTTTATTGTTATGCTTTATTATTCTGAACTGGTAAATGTGCAAAGCCACATTAGCAAGCTGATGGACCATTTTAATTATCCAATCTGACTAAACCCCCATAGTCTGAGGCATCCAAGATGGGAACTACAAAAGTACATTTGAGATCATTCAGAAAAAGGTTTTCACTCTGCCTTCCATTGTGGTCTGGATCAGGTGTGACAGTATCTCCATCACAATTCAAATAAACTCACGCTCTCTCCTACTTCAAAAAAAGACTGGATAATCTGTAAAGCTGTTCTAACTTTACAGTTACCATAATTTTAATCCAAGTACCTATAGACTCACTCTTTACAAATCACACAATCGTAACTTCAGAATGCAGCTATTCACATGTTTGTATGACAACACACACACACAGCGTTGCTTACAACAGCAACTTACTTTTTGCATACCAAACCTTTACAGTTAAAAGAAACATTACTATAGAACTAATTAAGCCATAAATATCACTAATTTATGGCTTAAGAGTTTTTGGAACTATTTGGGGAATGTCTGGTTATAATTTAACTGTTCTTTTTTTGTCCTTTCAATAAAACAAATATTTCTGAGACAACCAATGACATGTTAGGTCCTCTGTCAAATCACTTTGAGCCTGTTCATTGTGGATGCAGTGCTGCCACAGCGTGTGCTATTTACAGCATTTAGGTTCTCTCAGATAAATTGCACACTGTAGGTACAAGACGGCTACATGTAAGATGAGTCCAACAATACACATCCTTTTTCTTTTCCTTCAGGTCCCCTCTTCCCCCTCATCACTTGAGTTCACTGCACACAGTCTTGGGGGAGTTTCTTTCAGTTCTACGGACATTCATCTGAGCTGGAGGAGCTCGGCAGGAGAACGCATTCTTGCCTTCTGCCCCTTTTCCGCCTTCTCTTTGCAATTCGCAACCTTCTGCGGATCACATCTGGAAGAAAAAACAAAACGAGAACAAAAAAGAAATAAGGTCGACTTGTAAGCTCCAGCTAAAAGAGAATGTATCTTTCAGAAAAACTCAAATTTAATTAGGGCTTCTTCATCCTTGATGACCACTTACCTGCGACACTGTCGTAGTCCTCGCTTGGGTCGTGCCAGTAAAGGCTCGGCGTGATCCTCCAGTGGCGGTACAGGCGAGTGTGAAGCACCGACAGAGTCAAGAGAACCAGCAGGAAGCCTAGCGCTGCTGCTGCCCACACTGCTTCGTCCGTCCTCGGGGTCCTTTGCAGCCCTTTATGTACAATGGCGGCGGCAGCAGCTTGGGCCTCTGATCCCGATGCCTTGGCACAGTCACAGTGTTCACCTGGTGTGCAGCTGTCGCAGTCACGGCTGATAGGCTGGCTGTGGCTGGCTGCCTGTGGTTGCTGTTGTGGCTGAGCCTCTGACTGGGGTTTGGGCACAGAGTCGGAGCCGGTGCTTTCACTTTTGTGGTGAGAGCCTGGGGCGCCGTGGATCTGCGTATGCTCCAGCTCTCTCTCCTTTACATCTACCACTTCATTATCCCCCATGTTGCCGTCTGATGAGTAGAGGATTTTCTCTTTAGAGTTGTCCACTTTGATATTGTGTCGATTAGAGTCTGTTTCCTTCTGTTTGACTGTACCTTTATCTTTGAAACTGAGAGTCAGGGCTTCCCGACTGTCGGTAAAGTTTTGTTTACTGCTCACACCATGTGCAGAAACAGCAGAGTCCTTCAGGTTTCTGAGGCCTTTCTGAGCCTCTGTCTCAGACATATTTGAGGGCAAGGGAGCTGTGAGCCTGGGTTTAGAGGCCTGAGTTGGAACCTGAGGAGCTTCTCTGGGGCTAGAAAGACCAAAGGGTTTCCTCTGACCTTCTGATGGTCCAAGCGTGCTGCTGTTATTCTGACCATCTCCTGACCTCTGAGGAACAGTTCTGGAGACATCTGTCATTGTGTTATTGCTCTTGTTGCTGTCAACATTAAACTCTCTGTCTTTCAGGGCAGCTCTCATCTGCCTGGTTTTGCTTCCCACCTTTGTTTGTTTTGAGCGTTCAACCTTCACGTTGTGCTCTAGTTCAGCCTCTGTGACTCCGCTTAGCAGAGAATAGATTGTCTGCTCACAGCACTGCCTCAGGGAATCCTGCAATGTTAGTTATACCAGACAACTGAAATTACTCATTTATTTACTTGTCTGTACGTTAATAAACATCAAGTAACTCAGCAAAGCTGCTCAATCTTGAGTCGCGTTTCCCAACCTTCATTTTTGTTGTTTGTTCCGGCTGATGCAGCTCTGCTGACCAGGTCAGCAGCAGGGCGTACTTCCTTATCTGAGTCACACCATCAGACTCTTTTCTTGAAGTCTGCGTGACCTCCAGCCAATCACAGACGTCTAAAGAGGCGGCGGTGGACAGCTCCAAGGTGCGACCCCAGGACACAAAAGCTACAGGCTGAGAGCAGAGAAAACACACACAGTGACTCACCATCTCCCAGAGGCTAAAAACTTATCTCGTACTTCATTACTCCATGAAGTACAAGACCATGCTAGTGCCTGAATGCTCTTAAAAAGGCCTTTTTTTTAAACTAATAACTGACACTTCAATGACAGGCCAACACCATCAACAGTCTTCTAAAAGCAGACAATGCTTTTGCATCTTGTCGCTCTCAGAGATTCTGAGTTCCACTCTGAAACGGTGGGAGTAAGTTACACCTTTAATTGTCCATTGTTGGGCTTTAAATCTGACAATCGTCCAAGTTTAACATCCCACAAGTCCCCAAAAATTCTGATGAGAACAAAGGTTGATGAAAGTGTTTCTTACCATGTGTTTATTGAGCTGTGGGTGTGGAGTCATGATGTAGGATTGCAGACAGGAGCGAGCCAAGTCGGACAGGATCTGACGCTCGCGAGCCGGTGCACACGGATGGTAGAGCAAAACAGCCGCTCCACGCTACAAAACACAGAACACTGCACATGTGACCAGAATCTCCACATTATCCACCCTTACTGCAGCATTCTACGCTTAATTTTCATGAACATTTGTGTACTCAAGTGCTTATAATAACATAAACATTGTATCTTGTATCATTGTATCTTCTGATAACATCTTCTGATTAGTCCTTCTAATGTTGCTTTCTCTCTGTGGAGAACGATAGCTGAGAACTAGTTGTGACCCACATTACATGCTGGCATATTACTGCAGGAGGTCAAATCTGTGATCTTCAAGGAAAATTCATGGTCAGTGTCGACCCTGCTACCAAGGGAACGTAACTGAATAGAATAGAGTAGAATTCAACTTTATTGTCATTGCACATGTCACAAGTACAAGGCAACGAACTGCTGGCACACTTGCCTGGTTTACTCTTAAGCTGCACTTAAACTAAACACCGTGTTTCGACTGCAGTTTGACAGGAACATGAGGTTCAGCTTGGAATTTTATAAAAGCTAATTTGTAACTCAAGAATTGGGTGTGTGTTCTACTGTCAACAACCGCCCAATTCCTTTGTGCTTTTATCTGCTGTATTTGGATTGTACAAACATTCGTTCCTAAAGCAGAAACCAAAAACAAGTAGCCGACTGACCTTCCCAGCACATTTTTACTTGTCACGTTAGAGAAGGCACAGGTGTATTAATGATGGCTGCGTTCCTTTTAGGAGAGGCCCTGGTTTGGTGCGTGCCATACAAACTATACACATTTTCCATATTGTTACAATTAAAAATGTTTGCTGTGATTAAAAAAAAATAAATAAATACTGAAACGTGCTTATTTGTTAACCAGTGATTTTAAATTGGCCATAGTTAACCTAGACTGAGAAATGGATCGATCAAGGAACGAAAAAACAATGAAATACTCCAGTCCTGCTTTTGTTATACATGGCACGGCTACAAATGCTTTATGACAAAATGACAGTTTCTGTCTATTAAATGCAAGATCACCATCCCCACAGTCAAGCACAGAGGTGGAAACTTTATGCTTTGGGACCGTTTTTCTGCTAAGGGTACAGGATGACTTCACCACATTGACAGGTCAAAACACTTTATCTAAAAACTCTGCATTTTCTCTAATTTTACAGTTAGCTCCTCCCTTCTAGAATATACCGTTCTGCTACCAGTATGTCTGTCCAGGTTTGTTATTTCTGTCAGCAATCCCCCCTTTTTTCAACGTTAATACACAGAGAAAGAGAATTTAAAAAAACAAAACAAAAAACACTGGGTTGACTGATCTACATGAAGGCGAAATGTTAGAGTAAGTAACGCCAGATAAGAAAAAGATATAGAGACCCCAGCTGCTAACGCTGTGTTTCACTGACCTTCACATTAAATGAGCACACTGTGTGACACTACAAGTGCACTGTCATGGTGATGATTAACCATAGGGAGGTGTGTTTAGAGGGGTTTTAATTTAGCAGTATTAAGTTACTCTGTTAGTTGTAAAACGTTAGTATTTGTGTAGCTGTGTAGAGTTATGGAGTGTTATGTGCTTTGAACTTTAGTGCACAAAACAGTGACACTCATAATTTTGCTGTATTTCAGTGCAATGACAATAAAGGTTTCCTAACTGCTGTTTCTAAGTGATCCGCTGCCTGCTGTTAAAACAGTTTTGCAGACTAACCGAAGATGCCCCCCATATTAACAGGTTGTTACAATAACCTTACATGCCATACACTAGTGGAAGAAAAAAAACGTAAGTCAATCAATAAAGGGTGGCCTCAGGGTGGATGTGACTGAGTGTATGTCCTGAAAGTACTACAAAAAGGCTCAGTTTCTTCAGTAGCATCCTGAATACACAGGATGTACACATCTCTCCAATGAGAAGGCAAAGTGATGTTACAGAAGATACAAAGACAGAGGCAGCAGCAAATCATGTGCGATAGTACAACTTACCCACAAGTTATTGAGCCACCGCTGAGGAGGACAGTACAAGTACTCTCCGCTCTGTGCTCCTATTGGTCTGTATGCTCCACTGTAACACAAACACCAACACAGAAACACAGGTTAATCTCTTCAAAAGCCTTATTGTGCATTCACTGACCACTATATTAGGTACACCTGCTCAGTTGCTGGCAAACAAATATCTTATTAGCCAGTCACAAGGCAGCGACAGAAAGCATTTAGGAATGTAGTAGTCAAGACGACCCCTGAAGTTTAAACTGAGCAACAGAAGAAGGTTTGATTTAATGACTCTGAACATGACATGGTTGTTGATGCCAAATGGGCTGGTCTGAGCATTTTCAGATTTCAATTCAATAGAGCACCTTTGGGATGTGGTGGAACAAGAGAGTATGTTCAGCTGAAAAATCTATAGCAACTGTGTGATGCTATCATGTATATATGGACCAAATACTGAGGAATGTGTGCAGCACCTTGTTGAATCTATGCTTTAGAGAATTAAGGTAGTTCTGAAGCCAAAATGGGTCAAACTCAGTACTACCAATGTGTACCTCATAAAGTGGCCAGTTGTACATACATAACTAATTGTGTGGCCGTTCAGTAAGTTATTCTGCCGCTCTAGTGAACTTACTCTACGCCTTTACACTTTACACTCACCTGTTGGGAATGCGGTGATAGTAGGAGATAGGTTTATCCATGCATATTTGCCTAGCTGGCTGCAGTGAAAACATCAAGCACACAAGACAAACACTTAGTTAGCTTCTGGTAAATTTCACACAAGTTACTTTTACTGAGCAAAAAAAGTTGGTTTGGTTAACTCGAACTGAATCTTCTTGCAACTAACACACTTGCAGGGTAAAGCTTTTGAGCTATTACATGCACTGGTTTCAAATGTCAGCTAGGACAGGCTCCAGCTCCCTCAGGACAGTATGTGAGGAAAAAATGGTTAAGAAAACAAAAGAATGGATTGGTTTCAAATTCTGTGAACTATGAATCTGATGTGTTTGGAGTGTTATCCAGTTGCACTTTGATTTTAGGAGATAATCATGTCATGCTTTATGTTTGGAGGGCCAAAGGTTGTGTAAAAAGTCCAGATATGAGAGCCTTAAGTAAACTGCCTGGTGTTTACTCACCTCAAGATCATACACAGTGTCAATACTTGGAAGTCTCTGAAAAGAGGAATTAGAGGGAACACTTGGTAATCTGAGAACAAAGCAAACCGAACAACTGACAACCATATGTAACAGTGTGAGGGCGTAAGGTGATTCGAAGTGGGTCAAGCAGCTTTAACAGCTCATTTGCTGTGTGTGCAGGGTTTATCATTCATATGATTGTTTGCATTTCCTGGCAACCGGTGTAAGTGCAGCACACCCCTCCCATATGAGCCACAGTGATTACGGTGGTGATGTGTTAGACTAAGGTGTATGATTTTTCCATGTTTACCTGAGTAAACTCTGGCCATGCAGACGCACCACAGTCCCAATAAACAGCATCCGCAGGCAGGTCCCTGTCCAAAGAGAGCTATCTCACACACACACACACACACACACACACACACACACACACAGATAAAATAAGTGAATTTTGAACAACTGGTTATGAACCACATAACTTAAAACACGGATGTCATTTACACCAGCTGACACACACAGGTAGTGAGATTTTACCTTTCCATTATCACATCCTTGCCCCAGAGAGCCGAAGACATCGCACCGACCCACACTGACCCATAGCGCTGCCAGCACAGTTACCGTCAGCGGAGGGGACGTCGTTTCTCTCGGCATGACGACGACTAGTCAGTCATTCAAGTTTAACTACAAGTCATAGCTCACCTTAGGTCCTCCACGTACAGAGTGGCCGACCAAGTGACCCGTTAAAATGCCCCAAAACACAAAATGTGTTTGGTACAGAAACATGACCGAGGAGCGGCGGTGAGACGTGCGGATGAGGGTCAACAAAGTAACCGTCCCTCTGTGCCGGCTGTCTGCTGTCTTACCCACAGCAAGCGAGCATTAGCTAGTTCCTCTACATTATGAAGTTAAACCAGAGTGACAAACTCGGGGTTTAAAATACAAAAAACGTAAATAAAAGAAAGCGTATTTCCATCCTTCGCCAGAGGTTTGTTAAGCTACACGCTGTAGCTTCTTCCGGAGAAGTTTCAAAATATAACTCCTGAGCCGTCTTCCGTTGACCTTACTTATAAATAAGTTGCTTCTCTTTTCCCCATATTAGTTGTATTTCAGAGGAAATTTTAAAATATATTTTAAAAAGTTGTATTTCGATTATTTTTTTAAATAATCTAGCGGTATTGTGGGACTTCTTTTTGCACTTATTTAAACCCCCATTTCCGGAACTCAAGGCTATAGCCTTTTTAGCTAACTTGACTGACCTGTTGTACTACGGAAGCGATGAAGGAACAGATTCAGAGGTATAAAACACGCGGCTCCGGGACCCGTGAAAGGGCCCGTGTTGTCCCGCTGACTGGCGTTGCAAAGTGTGAAGTAAAGTCATTCATTCCTCCGTGACGAGGCTATATTGCTGTTTTATTAGACACACACACACACAAAGGGAACAAAGTGCACTGCCTTTCCTATATGATCTGTAAATGGTATATAGGTCTATATTTGTAACAAATTCTCAGTCCTCTTTTGCGCTTACAGTCCTCTGAGCCACCTCTTACTTTATTGACTTATTAAAGATGTGCAAATATGCATGGAAAAAAGTATATAAGGCAAAAAGACTTTGCATAATACTAACAAACATGAAAGTCAATATGTGGTATGACCACTTTTATTCTTTAACAGCCTGAACTCTCTTAGCCATGCTTCCTTGTCATTTCTTATTCTTCTCCAGGCTTCTTGAAGGACATTAAATGCTCTTATTTGAATTTTGGCTCCCTTTTGTTCTATTCACTGATTATTCCACACTGCTACAATAGTACTGATGTCCAGGCTCTGGGGAGGCCAATCCATCACTGAGGGTGTCCCAGTCTAGGTTTTTTTCTATCGTGGTATGTTTTTTTCTGTATTGGCAGTGTGTTTGGGATCATTGTCATGCTTAAAAAATGAATCAGTAATGAATCAGACGCTTTCCAGATGGCACTGTACTTTTCTGTGTTCATAATTCCATCAATGTTCATCAAGCTTCCCAACACCACTGGCTGAAATGCAGCCCCAAACCACGACAGAGCCTCCACTGTATTTAGACACTTACTGCCATGCCTCGCTTAAGATCTCATCTGTACATATTGACAGTTCTTTGAACTAAATATTTTGAATTTGGATCTATCACTCCATAAGAGTTCTTACATCTTTCAGTCCAGTTCTTGTGTAATGTGGTATACCTCTGCCTTTTCTCAATGTTTCCCTTAAGAAAGGCTTCCTTAAGCTAGGGACCCTTCCAATGAGGTCATTTCTGATGAGGCTTCAGTGAACAGTTGAATAAACAGAAGGGGCAGATGCATCTCTCAGGACCTGTCATTTCTTTTTTTTCTATTTCTTAAGGACATGGCTTTCAGATAGTGTTCATCTGGTGGCAGGCAGTTTTTAAGGTCTGCTACTACTTCTTTTCTTCAATTTACTCCGATTTTTTTTTAAGGACACACTGTCCACCATGCTTAAATATGCCAACATGGTTGCTAATAGCTCTTTGGGAATAAAATTCAATTTCAAATTTTATTTGTCACGTACACAATCATACATAGTACGACATGCAGTGAAATGCTTGTTGCTGTGCAATGCCCGACCATAAAAAAAAACTAAACATAGACATAAAAGTCAGCATAAACCTAAACTAGCAAGACATTTATATAATATACAAATTAAAATTTTAAACATTTACAGTAAAAAAAATTACAGTAAAATTGAAGGTAAAAAAAAAAATAGAATGTGCAGATAAACAAATTTAAGAAATTATAAAAGTATGCAAATAAACAGTGTGCAAGTTGAGAGTGTGCAAATAAACAGTGTGCAGTGGAATAAACAGTTGCTGGTGTATAGTAATGAGCCAGTCCTACATCTGGTTCAGGGACCGAATAGCCTGAGGGAAGAAGCTCCTCCTCATTTTCTCTGTTTTGGCCTTAAGGGAGCAGAAGCACTTCCCTGACCTCAACAGTGAGAAGAGTCCATCGTTGGGGTGGGAGAGATCCTTCATAATCTTCCTGGCTTTGGTCTTGCACCGCTTAGTGTATATCACAGGTGTCGAACTCCAGGCCTCAAGAGCTGGTGTCCTACAGGTTTTAGATGTGTCCTTGATCCAACACAGCTGATTCAAATTGCTAAATGACCTCCTCAACATGTCTTGAAGTTCTCCAGAAACCTGGTAATGAACTAATCATTTGATTCAGGTGTGTTGACCCAGGGTGTTATCTAAAACCTGCAGGACACCGGCCCTCGAGGCCTGCAGTTTGACACCCCTGGTGTAGATGGACAGCAGGTCAGGAAGCTCAGAGCGAATGATGCGTTCGGCTGAGTGCACTACTCTTTGAAGATCTCGCCTGTCCTGCTTGGTGCTGTTCCCATACCAGGTACAGATGTTTCCCATCAGGATGCTCTCGATGGTGCAGGAGTAAAAGTTCTTAAGCACCCTCAGCAGCAGATGGAAGTCTCTAAGTCTTCTGAGGAAGAAGAGATGCTGACAGGATTTCTTAACCAGGGTGTTAATGTGACATGACCATGACAGGTTCTGAGTGATGTGGACACCCAGGTACCGGAAGCTGTCCACTCTCTCTACTGGCGCGCCACTGATGTTTAGGGGCTCTTAATTCCTTGCCTGCTTTGTACTGAAGTCCACAATCAGCTCCTTAGTCTTGCTGACGTTTAGGAGGAGGTTGTTCTCCAGGCACCAGTTCTCCAGGTTCCTAATCTCCTCCAGGTAGGCCTTCTCGAACACAGCCCTGAGGCACTCCAGTACTGGGTGAGATGGAGGGGGAGACATGTTTTCCCACCCTCACTGATTGGGGTCTGTCTGTGAGGAAGTTGAGGATCCACTGACACAGTGATGAGCTGAGTCCTAGGTCCTTCAACTTGGTGAAAAGCTTTGAGGGAATATTGTGTTGAATGCTGAACTGTATTCCACGAACAGCATCCTAACATAATTCCCTCTGCCAGTGTCCAGGTGACTCAGGGATGTGTGGAGCAGGCGAGATATGGCATCGTCTGTGGAACAATTATGCAAACTGAAGTGGGTCAATGGTGGTAGGAATTGAAGAAGTGATGTGGTCTCTGACCAGTCTCTCAAAACACTTCATCACTGTTGAAGTCAGTGCTACTGGGCAGTAATCATTGTGGCAAGCAGGCTGTTATTTCTTTGGGACAGGGACAATGATGGACTGTTTGAAGCACGTGGGAATCACTGCTTGGGCCAGGGAGCGGTGGAAGATCTCCGTGAACACCGGTGTTAGCTGGTCAGTGCAGGCTCTCAGGACCCGACCTGAGATTGCATCTGGTCCTGCTGCCTTCCTGGTGTTCACTCACCTTAAAGCTTTCCTCCCGGCATGCTCTGTAATGACGCAACCTTTTGTGTTATTTGCTGCAGCGTCGAAGCGAGCATAAAACGAGCTCAGCTCATCAGCCAGTGAATCGGCGGCATTCATCATTGAAGAAGCTGGTTGTTTATGTCAACTTGTTAATGCAACAGTACTATTTTATGTCTGTTAAACAACAAATTGTTTTTGCAACAGGCTCCTAGTGACAAAGTTCCTAAAGAAAAATATTAAAAAATCTTGTCTGTTATGTGTAGACATAACAGTGGTTCATCCCTAGAGTTGGGCACATTTTTTATGCTGGAATGATTCACGGCTCAGTGTTAAGTAGGTTTAAAATGAATCCTGTAAAAAGTGTCAGATACAATGACTGGACTGAAAATAGGTGGGGAAAAAACTTTGAAAGACTTTCAGAAAGGTTGAAGAACTATTGCATTCTAGCATTTGTATGTTGTGCGGAATGCTGTGGTTTTAACCATGATTATCCTCTGGGAGGTGACAGTGTGTAACAACTTTTTTTTTTTTTTTTTTTTAAACATCTTGTGAATGGCTGTCAAACACCTAAACACCTATTCTTGGTGACTTTGCTGCTTTTTTGCCTTTAATGCTCAACATTAAGGGCAATCAAATGTATTTCCCTAAACTTGTTCCTACATTTTGGAATCGTGGATAGTTACATTTGTTTTTGATCATTCCCTGCTTTGACCTGCTAGACCATTGGCAACCCTTCTGCTTCTGCAACATTATCCAAATTTTTTAATTCATGCTGACAATGCACACAGGCAACAGTCCAGTCATAAAACTAGCATGACCTGTTTACACAGGTGAACCAGCCTGTCGAGCTGTGTAAGTCTCATCACACAAACACATGGCGACAGTCAAATACGCTGCATGTAAGCAGCTTTCAGACTAAGACTGAGGCAAATAAATAAAACCTGTAGAATAAAAGCCAATAATCAGCTATCGTGTCAGAAAACGCAACTGTGAACTTTTTGTGGTGAAAACACAGTATTGGGCACAAGAAAAGATGACTTCACAGTCAGAACTTCTTTTATGGTGGCCTTTATTGTGAAACTGGTGTGGGGAAGTGTCTGCTTTTGGCCCTCCCTGTTACTCCACCCCACGTCTCCACACACCCACACCTTGTTATAAAAGTGACCAGGTGTCAGATGAGACCTGGGCTCCCGGACAGAGGAGAGACCTGGACCGAAATGGAGTCCAACCTCCTCAAAGGTTTGCTATTTGTTAAGGGGGATGTTTCTTTTTTCTTTTACATTTTGAAAAGTGTGGGTTAAATGTGTTTATGTTTTTGGATAATACCCTTTTTTTAATGTGCATAATAACCACTGCAGGGAGAATGCTGATGCATTCCTACTGATTTTATATTCGTCTTTTTTATTACTAGAATAACCTATTTGTAGGCAGCAGGCTTTTTTTAAACCTTCCTTCTGCTGTCAGGGGTGTGGCACTTCCCCAAATTGTTAGTAATTAGAGTATTCACTGATTCTTAGCCAGCTCTGTGAAGTATATACAGGCACAATTTTAGTGTTGATGTGTGATTTTTAATTTCTGTGTTTTAACCTGGCTGCCCTTTTAAGGAAGTTGGATAGCAAGGAAGTCTTGGCACATGATGCTGTTATGTGTTATTTGTGTATTTGTATTTTTATTCAAAGTGCATGTTAAAAAATAGACTGATAACAGCTGATCCTCCATAAAGTCTGTAAATACAGATTACTCATTAGTTGAGCGATCAAAGCAATGATGTCTTTCAGCAAGATATTTGTAACACTGTTCACCTTAATTTTTTAACTCCAGGTGGAGCAGATACTGCAGGTGTCCAGCCTGCAGCGGTGCCCTCTGGCGGTTCACAGCCCCCAGCTGAGGTAGAAGAGCCTGCGGACCTGGCCAAGATGCAGAGAGACAAGACTCAGATGGGTAAACCTGCAGGAACAGGAGATGAGGTGAGCAGGAGACGCAAAGCACACATTTGAGTGCATCCACGTTGTGATTTCTCCATTATCTAACAATAGTGAGGCAATTAAAGCACCTCTGTTCACAGGGCAATTTCCCCACCAAAGATAACACATCTACTTTCTCCCCTCTTGCATTTACCAGGTGATGTATTCACTCGACAGCTCTCCAGACAGCGACTATGAGGGTATCGGCAAGAAAGAAAAGAAGAAAAAGAAGGTGAAAAAGAAGAAGAAGGTAAGCATGACAGAGCTAAAGTGAACCACTGATGAAAACAGAATAGATTGAATTTGGAATGTGTTTTTTTTTTTTTTTTTTTTTTTTTTTTTTTTTGTTTTTTTTTGTTTTTTTTTTTTTTTTTTTTTTTTTTTTTTTTTTTTTTTTTTTTTTTTTTTTTTTTTTTTTTTTTTTTTTTTTTTTTTTTT
>VUQG01040873.1:0-19348 GCA_015106755.1 Etia nguti | reverse complement strand
AAAAAAGGTTTAAAAAACAGTTTAAAAGAAAAAAAAAAAAGACAAAAGTAAGGTCCAGCAAATAAATGTTATCGTTATTTAAAAAGAATGACTGTGCAACATCAATGATATTTATTGGACAGCTAAAAGGTCTTTGGGGTTTTCCTGATTTCGCTGAACAAAACTGTGTGTTTTTTGCCTTTAAACGCTGCAACAACCTTCAGCCGACACCAGCAAGATCAGGTTTACTCGCGCCGTGAATCCGTTTTTTGGCACACTGGAGCTTCATGCAGGTTCATGCAGGTTTTCTACATGTGGGTTTTGTTTTTTGTTCTTTTCTAATCTCACATCTCTTACGTCTTATCGCTCATGGCATTGGTTTCTCACAGAGACTTCTATATTTAGTCTATAGCATGTTGTTGCCTTATTGTAGCCTACTTTCATTGTCTTCATTCCGTGTCGCTAAAATAATCCTAAAGGGACGTAAACTGCGCCAGTGACTTTATCGCAATTCGTCGTATCTTTTGTATATATTAATTTAGAATTCTCCGCTTAGCTGTTTGATTTGTATTGAGTACCCTCTTTTACTTGTGTCTTTGTGTTAGTTCTTTTTATACGCAAAACATTAAACTTTACTAGATGTCTTTGTATCATCGGCTCTGCGCACTCAGATCCATGCGTAATGGTAACAAACAGTCACCGGTCTACCCAGAGGTTATGAAAGAAAGAAAGAAAGAAAGAAAGAAAGAAAGAAAGAAAATAAAACGTACCGTGGATGTTCTCCGTCCTTTGATATTCAGTCCTGCAATCCCGGAATCTCTTTGGAGGCGTCCTTTATTTACGCACGTCCAGTACAAACAGTCGAAACTCAGACTGGTTATACTAAGTGCATCTGCTTCTGTAGATGTTGCTGCTGTACGCGCCGAGGTTCCTTCAACTCTTATCTGAAAGGCAGATCCTTCGTGTGGGTATAAACACAGTGAAGGCGGTCGTGTGGTCAGCGTTCAAATCTGATATTTGACACTTTCTCACACTTTCAACGACTTCTTCACAGTCACTGGCAAAGCTGCTCTCTTTTTTATTACCAGAGTTAAATCCCCAGTATGTGTGAAAAGTGTGCGAAGCTTCGTTGTATGCGCAAGGACCCAGTTCGTTGTGGGGTGTCTCCAGTAATAATTAACCCCCCGGTAGAAGACATGGGGACACTTCCTGGAGCTAATGCGAACGATTCTCCGCCGGGAAGATTAGAGAAACGTCAACAAGTTGCATTCAAACCTGCGTTTTAAGAAGGTTTAGTTGAGACTGGCTGCATGGCTGCACTGAGAGCGAATTTACCCGCTGCAAGCACAGGCGCGTTTCCAAGTAATTTATTAGACAGTCCGCCCCGTTAGTGTTATAGCATTGGCTAGAGGTGCTCCAGACCGGGTGTAGGGTCCAGAGCAAACAATATTACTTTGAAGAAAATAAAGAAAAAATTAATGAAATAGTGCGTTTTTCTCCACATGTGGGCTAAATTAAAGACTCACATTTCCAACAAGGTCTTTCAGGACTAAAATTGTAAGATTAATTCCCACATGCTGGCATTGCAGTTACATGTATTGCCTTCATCAAAATTTCATGATTTTTAAAGCCTCGTGCAAGATTTCGCTGCATGCCCTGCAGTGCTGATGCAGCATGCCTTGGCCTTCCGCTAACTATTCAAGTTTACATTCACTTTTTGCATACTTTGTAATACAACTTCACTATCACAAAAGTTTGTTGTTGTTGTTGTTGTACTGTACACTGAACAAAACTGTTGTGGCATTAAACTTTGCTATTTACAAAAAAAATAAACATTAGGTATATTTGAGGTTCATTCAAATTGCAGAAAAGGACATTGTGAAGTGCCTTGGGTGTTCTTGAAAGAGTGATACACTTTGTTTAACTCGAAAGTGAAAATCATCTTGTGAAAATGCATATCCTTTCAGTTTGTTTCTTTCTAGATAAACTCAGAGGTGTCAAATAAAAGCTGTGGCAATTTTTTGCTTCTTACTCTTTACATTCCTGTACCATACACACAAACTGGAAGATGGTCCAGATTTACGAGCCACAATAAGATTTTAACCACAACCAATAGCTGTCAAGCTCAAAGTGTGCATAACCTTGCTGCCTCTAGGTGAGTGCATAGTGTAGATTACGCTGCTATCTAGTTGGGGGGACTGTGGCTTAAGTGGTAGAGCCTTGGGAAAGATATTGAACCCTGGTGACCTTAAGGCATCCATTGGAGCGTAAGTGTGTGTGCAAAAGTTAGAAAAGTAAATAAAAGCACTGCACAAATGTGTGTGACTGGGGAAAGCACTTTGAGTGCTCAGCTGAGTAGAAAGGCACTATTTATGTACCAGTCTATCTACTACTTACCTTCAAATGGAACTCAGAGTTCATGATTGTGACATGGAAAAATTTTCAGAAAATGACTCACTTTGTAAATACCAAAGTAGGGGGGCAAACATATCATCTCTTTTTGTAAACACACTAGAATCAGAAGAATTTCCTTTTCTTTTTGCCAAGTTTTACACAAACTTGATCGCATTTAGAGGCACCACACTTGAGCACATTAAAGCTTATTTTCTTGACAGTGTTTTTGTTTTTCTCAGCTCTTTGCTTTCTTTGTTTCTATCCTCTGTGTTTGCATATAACATGCAGTACCTTATTTCAATAGAGCTAAATTCCCAATAAAGCTCATCTCATTGGCATATTTTCCTGTTTTGGTTGTCAGAAAACACAGGCATTCCAGCATCACCATTAACTACAAGATAACCTGTTCTGACTTACGTGACAGTTTTTCGCGCCGCTCCTTTGCACTGCTAAAACCCCGATTTTATTATTGCAACCTCTTCTGACAAAATCTCGATAAAACAAAGGCTGTGATGTCGACGGCTATATTTATACTGAAAATGATCAGTCACTGAGGAAGATGGAAATGACAGGATGATTTATTTGTGCCTGATCAGCTGCCATGCAGTCAACTAAATGTGCTGTGCCTTTCCAATTGGTTACTTCCCTCTGTCATTCACCAAGCTCTTCCAGAAAGGAGTGTGGGCAGGAGCATCTCACTGGGAATGAAAACAGACACTAAAAAACAGTCTATTTGGAAGAGTGCTGAAAGCAAGAGGTATATAAAAGAGACAGAATTGGCTTCTGCGTCTGAAAAGTGAAGCCAATACCTTAAACCTGTATTCTTTCTCATACGCAGCAGGTGGTCCAATCCCCTGGTTTGAATTCAATGTGATTGCATAGAAGTCTGTTAGAAGAAAACTGACCTATTTTTAACTGGTTTTATTAGCACAGGAAGCACTTTACCAATGATGCTATCATCAAAAGTGCTCATTTCATGTGTCACTGAATTTAACATGATGTTTATATTGTAAATTATTTCTTTTAGACTAAAACAGGACATAAAAGGAGTATAGTTGAAGGCATGGGTAATTCACAAATCACTACCACATCCTCACTCAGTTACACTTTACACCACAGACAAATACTATATTACTGTCATTTTAAAAGATGTTAAAAATCTGATGAGGAAAACTGGTACAGGCATGAGGTCTTATATATTTACATATAGTACTGCTTCTGTTTTGTTTTCCACATGGGGCATGAACAGATTACCTGAGCAGTGTGTGATTTCTATCAAAACAAAACTTTAAATTGATGCGGACAGCTGCAGCTTGCAGTTCAGATACCCTCTTGAGCGCGGCTGTGCAGTGATGAGTTTGCAGAAACTTGGTCCGCTGTTTACCAGTTTGCAGTGAACTTTCAAAAGTGGAGGTAACTACCTAAATGCTGAAAGTGTTATTCATCATATATCCATATCTCAGCCATTTTTATATTGGCGTTGCCACACTCCTGGGAACTTTAGTGGAATTCAGCACAGATGTCAGTAATGAGAAATAAGCAACTGCCATAAGGAAATTATTTGGACCTCGAGGGAAACTTCTTCTTGGATTGATTCAGGGACTGTAGAGAAAACGAGCAGCCATAGAGGCCACATACATTAAGAGTACCCTGCATGACTCGGACTTTGACAGCTTAGCTGAAATTGAAGAGTGCCCCCAAGGAGCAATGCTATGTGGTCAAATTATTTTTAAACAAAGGTGCAATACAGGTTGCTATACTGAGAATATAGTAAAAATATCTGCCTGTTAGCAACTGGTTTCTCTTTAAATTTGCATCTTACTTAAGCACGTCATGTTAGAGTTGTGGTTTCTTCTGACATCAAGGATTTAGCCTCAAAAGAATTACATGACAAATTGTAGGAACAACATAATTTTACATGAGCCAAACGAATTCACCCAAAGAACAGCCTTGCTAGTTCATTAAGTACTTTGAGTGCACTGCTGTTTGTCTCCCATCTTCTGAATGTTTTATCTTTAATTGAATCAATACCAGCTCTTTGAAAGCAAATTAGCAGACTCTTCATCTACAGTAAATGTTAAGAAAGAAATGGAGCATATCACTTGAGCTTGTAGGCCCACATTTGTACATAAAGCGTTTATGTGATGTTTTACACAGAACAAAAAGCTGCTCAGCTCTAAAATTGAATTTTTATTTTTTACTTTGATTTCATCATCTTTCTGAAACACAGAGCAATGAAAACTGATGGTGTGTTTTGGTGTGAGTGAAATGCTTCTCCATAACTGAAGAGTATTAGCAGCCTTAAACTGTTGTTATAGCAAAGATTAGGTACATAGTTGACTGTCTTTTGTATTTTTCATGGTAAATTATGGCTATTTCAACATGTTCCAAGACTTCAAGCCTTTATCCACAAGAGTGGACCAAAAGCCATGTAGGTGCAAAAGATTATTCCTTCTCAGAGACCAAAAGCCTTTTCTTTTAAAAAAAAACAGCCAGATTTTTACATGTTACCTTCATAGCTGTTGGTGCAAAATTTTTGAGCCCCCACTTGTTTTTTTATATTTTGCTAGGCAAATGGGTTATAGATGCAGTTACTTATTGAACCACGTGCAACCATACATGGGAATACATTATATAAGGCAAATAACAGAGCTTGGAAATCAATATTTGGTACCACCTGTATTCTTTAGAAAGGCCTGAACTCTCTTAGTCAAGCTTTCTTGTAATTTCTTTAAGTAGTCTTCAGTAATAGATCTCCAGACTTCCTGAAGGACATTCAAAGCTCATCTTTGGATGTTGGCTGCCTTTTATTCTGTTCTCTGTCAAGATAATCCCACACTGCTTTAATAATGTTGATGGGCTCTGGGGAGCCCAATCCATGACTGATAGTGTTCCATTGTGTGTTTTTTCTATCCAGGTTTACGTTTAATTCAGTGACAGTGTGTTTGAGATCATTGCCATGCTGATATTTGACACTGGTGCCAATCCCATGCTTTACACATCTCTCAAGACCTCCTCTGTACAGTGTAGATGATTTGAAGCAAACATTTGTCACTCCATAAGACCTGTTGTTCTTATTTTTAGTACAGTTCTTAGGTAATTTGGCATATCCCAGTCTTTTCTCCCTGTTCCCACCTTAAGAATGGCTTATTAACACTGAGACCACACTACCAGCTGTCCACTATGGTGTGAACAGTAGATGAATCAACTGAAGGTCCAAATCCATCTCTCAGGTCTTTGCTAGATTTTTTTCCCCCCATTTCTTAATGACTTGACTTTCAGATACTGCTCATCTGCTGTAGATAGTTTTTGTAGGCCTACCACTTCTTTTTTTCTCCATGAATCTGGTTTCCTCAGTTTTTTTCAACATTGAACACCATGCTGAGATAGGCTATGTTTTCAGCTAATAACACTTTGTTAATCACTTTGCTGCTGCAAAAATCCTATTTTTATTGCTATTTTTTATTTTATTTTATTTGCAGACACAACATGTTGACACATTGAATGATTCATAGGTCAGTGTTAAGTGGCTTAATAAACAAAAAAACATCCCTCTGAAAATGGTCAGGTAAAGACATCCAAATGCCAAATATATGTACTACATACAAGTAGGCTACATTTTAATTATAATTTCTGTGTCTCTTTAATATTCAAGTAGCAACATGTGGTAACAGTAAGCGTGTAATAAATCCTGTCATATCTTTATGGAGTGATATATTGTCTTAGTAGGTGAAAGAAAAAGCAGGATCAGAGTGTACATTAGCCTTCTGGAGATCCACCAAGAAGGAACCAGATATCTTTATTGCATCTCCAGTTTAAACACATAAAAGATTAAAAGTGCAGCCCCTCCCTTTTGGCAAAGTGCGGAACAAAAATATCATTGTATTATTATCACACTCACAAAGCAAAAACACATCCCTCGTGGTAAACGACTACTGCAGACAGGAACTGGTGTTTAAGCAAAACTCTTGTTTTATATTCAGGTAGGATTTCCAGGGATAAATTCAATAGTTTGAAGTGAGTCACTTTTGTTTCACGATAGGCACCTAAAATATGAGAGAAAGATTTCAGCATTCATTATCCAGCTGTGTCCCCAGAGGATCTCTCCTGTTCATTTTAGAAACTCAATTAGTTTTCCACTTGCACTTTCTTAAGGCCAAAAGGCCAACTTCTCACTTTAACAGGTTGATTGCCATGATATTCCTGAGCACATTAATGCTACAAAGATTGATTTTAGTGACCTCAAGGTCATTTACCACAGTAACCCTCTCAGAAAAACTTTCAGTCCCAATAGAGTGATGTTGTTTTTAATGCATATTCCCTTTGCATTACACTGTAGGCTGGAGCTTGTAGGACTACACTCTTAAAAATGGGGTGCTTTAAATCTATTTTTGTAACTGGAAGAAAAGGACATGATCTGAACACAATAGTGACATTCAGCCTTGCTTATTTGAAATCACTTACACATGATCTAAATTTAAGTACAGTATATTTATATCTTTGTCCATCCATGCATCCATCTATCTTTTGCTTATCCAGGGCCGGGTTGCGGGGGCAGCAGCCTAAGCAGAGAAGCCCAGGCCTCCCTCTCCCCAGCCACCTCCTCCAGCTTGTCCGGGGGAACACCAAGGCATTCCCAGGCCTGTCAACAGATGTAATCTCTCCAGTGTGTCCTGGGTCTGCCCCGGGGCCTCCTTCCAGTGGGACATGCCCGGAACACCTCACCCAGGAAGTGCCCAGGAGGCATCCTTTTCAGATGCCCGAACCACCTCAACTGGCTCCTTTTGATGTGGAGGAGCAGCGGTTCTACTCTGAGCCCCTCCTGGATGGCTGAACTCCTCACCCTATCTCTAAGGGAGAGGCCAGCCACCCTTCGGAGGAAGCCCATTTCTGCCGCGTGTATCCGCGATCTCGTTCTTTTGGTCACTACCCACAGCTTGTGACCATAGGTGAGGGTAGGGACGTAGATCGATCGGTAAATTGAGAGCTTCGCTTTTACACTCAGCTCTCCCTTCACCACGACAGAACGGTACAGCATCTGCATCACTGCAGCCACCGCACCAATCCGTCCCCCTCTCTGTCATCTCCCGCTCCCTTCTCACATCACAAGACCCCGAGATACTTGAACTCCTCCACTTGGGGCAGGAACTCATCCCTGACCCGGAGTGGGCACTCCACCCTTTTCCAGCTGAGGACCATGGCCTCAGGAGGTGCTGATTCTCTTTTCCACCGCTTCACAATTGGCTGCAAACCGTTCCAGTGCGAGCTGGAGGCTATCGCCTGTTGAAGCCAACAGAACCACATCATCTGCGAAAGTAGAGATGAGATTCTGAGACCACCCAAGTGAAAGCCTTCCATCACTTGGCTACGCCTAGAAATTCTGTCTATAAAAATTACGACCCGAATCGGTGACAAAGGGCAGCTCTGGCGGAGTTCATCACCCATCAGGAACGAGTCCGACTTATTGCTAGCTATGCGGACCAAGCTCTTGCAACGGTTGCATAAGGATTGAATGGCCCGTAGCAATGGGCAAGACACCCCACATTCCCGAAGCACCTCCCACAGGACACTCCGAGGGACATGGTCGAATGCCTTCTCCAGGTCCACAAAAGACATGTAGACTGGTTGGGCAAACTCCCATGCACCCTCAAGTATCCTTGAGAGGATAAAGAGCTGGTCCAGTGTTCCACGACCAGGACAAAAACCGCATTGCTCCTCCTGTATCCAAGGTTCGACTAACAGACAGACTCTCCTTTCCAGCAAACTGGCATAGACTTTCCCATCTTTGTTTCCTGTAAAAATCTGAATTGTTACTCGTTTATTTTTGTGTCCCTACCTTTAAGTATTTGTAGGTAATATAATTACATTGTAATTTGAAATAAAATACGCTGAAATTCCAATCAGTGACAGGGAAAGTACACCATTAAGGATCAGGCAACAAGTTATTGCAAAAAGAGACAAAAAAATTCCAAAATGTTCAAATGTGAACTTTAAAAATCAGAACAGGGTTGTGATTTAGCAAAAAAAATTCACCCTCAGAAATGCACTACAACAACAAAAAGGAGCTGACATAAAGCAACGATGAGGTGTTCCTGATGTTTCTAAACAAGAAAAGGAAGAAACTGAGATTCTTGGTTCCTCAAATTTCAAGAGAAAGAATCAGCTGGGAGAATTTCATGGTTTGATCCAGGAGCTGAAGCTGGATCACGGCTGGTGGTGTCACCAATCTCTATAACACCACCAGTCTCGATTTACATTGGTGGTGTTTTGGTCACCTGATCAGCGGAAATCCAATATTCACTCTCTCGTCTCTGATTTTGGTCTCTTCAATCTCCCAGGAAAATATCTAGTTATTTAGCTGCACAATTCTCCTCCGCCAGCCAGTATCACTAAGTTGTTGATACTGGCTGTTAGCCAAAAACAACACAAAAGGAGCATTAAGAGTGAACCGCAATGATAGTGGGCCAGACAGATAATCGATTGGATGAATTTTACTAAGTTCTGTAATGCCAAGGGGAGCTGCAGAGTCAGGTTATGCTTCGCTGTAGATTTATCAGTATCGACAACTAAAGCCATATTTATTTGGAAAATTGGAAACTTTTTAAGAAAAATTTCTCACATAGAAAACAACAAAAAACACTATACTGTACATCTGTGACGTCTATAAAGATTTATGCTTTTGGATGAGGTGCCAGAGGCAAAGCAGGGAAGTCAGAAAGTATGAGAGAAATCTAACATATTTCTGGTGTGTTTCTCATGAGATTTACTGACAATAAATAAGTATAAATAAAACATGTGACATACTCCTACCAACAAAAGACAAAATTCTTACTGAGTCCACAAATACCCTTTTCTGCAAACTCAAGACAACAGCATGTTCTTTGAAGCAACTACAACAGCAGATATCAGACTGATTATTCACTGAGAGCGTCAACAAGCTCATTCATTTTCAGAAAGACGTTTGCACTATCTTCTTCACAGAATACTAATGTCGCCATCTTTTTAGATAACTTTGAGGCCTGCGTTTCTCCACAGTGCAAGAACTTTTCAAAACTGATCAGTCATGGACTTCACAGAAAGGCCTTTGTTGCTTGCAATTGGGCTGCTGCTGACAACAAGTTCATTGTTGGATTATAGAACAAGAAGAGAATATTTTAAAAATACAACATATCAAATATATAAAAATGTAACACTTAAAATGTTCAATTCCCTTAAATTTTATTTGTACAGCCCTATCGTATAAAGAGGGTCAAAGAGCTTCACGGGCATGAAAATATAATAGGATGCAAAGACACTTAAAGCAGAAAAACAAGCAGCCCATCAGAAATATTTACATACATACACACCCACACAGTCATAAAAGCAGTATTACTAAGTAACGAAGACCAGTATAGTAATGATGTACGTGGTCTGTATCTTCCAAAATAGTAAATGTGGCTGAATTCAGCAGGTACGACTGAAATTCCTGAAATTATCTGTAGAGTTTGCTTCCCTAATATTTTGACGAGAGCTATTACAGAATTTGGTGGTATAAACTGGGAAGGCTGCTTCCTCAATTAGGATATTTTCTAATCACCTCGCTTTTCCATGCAGTAGCCCCCTGAAACCTGGCAACCACGCACAAGGGCTATGCCAGCAGATACAGCCATGCCAGAATGTGCAGCAAGCCTAACCAAATACCCTTGGTTGTTTTTATCAGTTGTATGAGCTCCAGTGGCCTGGGTAGGCTTCACCAGAGCAGACTGCTTTGTGTGTGTGCAGTCTGTGAACACAAACCCAGTCCACAACTGGGTTTGTGATGAGGTAAACCAAAGGGACCTCCATAATAATACAATACTCTACCCATAACACTGGGGGAATAATACTGTGATTACAATATAGTCCTTAACTTATCTAAACATTACTCTGCAGAGGTGTGTGTGAAAATGCAACTGTCCAAGGCATTCAGATCAGGACTTAAGTTATTTTAATTTGCCAGCTTACGTTTATAAATTCAGTGTGATGTTCTGACGGCAGGCATGTGACAACACAGCTGGTAATTGTCCAGTGAATTCACAGCCAGTGAATTAATGTCCTGGTGTCTGCGTGATCTTCACAGGAAGTTATTTCATGGTTAATTTTTATATGTTGTAAGCCTATATTAATTGTTACTTAAAATGTTTAGCCATCAAACCGGTAAAGTTAAATTACTGAAAACGTATATGAGATCACGAACAATTATTTGTGTTCCAAAGTATTGACATCAACAGTGACACCTTGAGGCAACTGTTGTGATTTGGTGTATATAACTAAAATAAAATTGAATATATTTGCACTGAACAGTCAGACTTTGTTGATACAGATTAAAAGAATAGGTTTAAAAGCCTGAAACCAAACCATGTTTGATATCCATTCAAACCAGCATACATCACTTCAGCTGGGCCTTTAGTGCATGAGACATGCCTGCATGTACAGAAAATATTCTGTACCTTTCAACTATTCAAGATCTAATTTAGAGAAGATGTAATGTAAGCGTGTATGCACAAAGCTAATCCTCTAAATTGTATCATTCAGAAACAATAAAGAGCCCACGTGGCTAATATTGAGCTGCCTTTATGGATTCCACAAGACCTCTGATGGTATCTTAAGATTTAGGCAATTTGGAACTTAAGTCAACACCTTGAACTCTTTGCAATTTTGTCAAACCAATCCTAAACCATTTTTTGCAGTGTTGCAGGGTGCAACATCCACATGAAATAGGGCATTAGGGGTATCAGGGGATACCATCACCATGGGGGTGTTAAGGTCTGTAGCAACATCAGGTAGGTGATATAAGTCAAAGTAATATCCACATGAGCTTTAGGAACTGTGGCTTGCCAGCACAACATTGCTCAGAGCATCTTACTCTTTCTGCCAGTTTACTTTCTTCCATTTTATTTCTTTAACCTCAAGACCATACTCCACAGAGCGGTTTGGGCCAGTTTTTGCTCTCCATGTCCTTTAGTGAGTTTTGGGCACACATGAATGTGTCAGTGGTTCACTGGTTACCCCTCTTTAGATTCCTACATACAGTCAAGGTCAGACGTTTACATACATTCATCATGGGCATGAATCTCATTGTAATTTGGGGCTTTTAATGGTTTCTTTGAATTGTTATTTTTGTTTCCAGAGTGGATTGATTGTATGTCATATATCGTTAATGCCTTTAAAAACCAAGAATTGTGAACATAAGTTTGAAATTATTTTTGATTTTCTCTAATCTTTATATGCTCTAATATAAACATACACCTCAAACAGATGCGTCTTGCATAATTATTGCTGGATATTTGACCACTCTTCTTGGAGGACTTGTTAGGATTGGTTGTTTCCTGGCACAGACCTTGCTTTCAAGCATAGTCCACAAAAAGTCAATAGGGTTGAAGTTGGTGCTTTGGAAAGGCCAATCCAGAAGATTAATGTTAGTCTGCTTTATCTGTTCCAAAACCAGTCTTGATATAAATTTGGGATCATTGTCTTGGTTGAACACACAATTGTCTTCAAGTTTCAACTGACAAGCTGTTGGGTTGAGATCAAGTTGAAGAACTTGGAGGTAGTCCTCCTTCTTCATTATTCCATCCACTTTGTGCAATGTACCAGTACCACTGACAGCAAAACAGCCCCACAACATGATGCTACCACCACCATGCTTGACAGCTGGTACTGTGTTGTTAGGTTTGAAAACCTTACCTTAACTCCTCTGAACATAGTTCACCGTGGCCAAATAGCTCAGTCTTTGTCTCATATGACCATAAAACTTTTCTCCAGAAGGCATTTGGCTCATCCATGGGAGCAGCAGCAAATTTCAGAAAATTTTTCAAAATCCAAAATCAAGCTTAACTGACTTGCCAGCAGTATAGCAAGGTTGAGCCTTAGTGTTTCCTGGGTGGTAATGAACTCAAACAATGCCAAGAAGAGTAGTCAAATATCCAGCCAGAATTATGCCAGAAGCTTGTTGAGGGACATTTAACCAAATATTAGTGGGGATGTATTTATATAGGCAGCCTGTATGTATATTTTTGGCCCGGTGTTGATTATAGAAAATTTAAAAAAAATTCAAATTTGTGGACCCAATTATTATTTTTGAAAGTCATTAAAGATTTATGCTGTACAATCATTCTATCCTGAAAAAAGAAAAGAGAAATCAAAACTCCAAGTTACCATAACATTCATGCTCATCATGAGTTTATGTAAACATCTGACAACAACTGTAAGACCTTTTGAAATGCTGTGACCCAGCCATGTAGCCATTAAAGTTTGGCCCTTGTCAAAGTCATTCACATCCTAAGGCGGGCCCATTTTTCTGCCCCCAGTGATTTACAAGACCTGACGGTTTGCTCGCTACCCAATATATCCCATCTCTTGACAGGTGCCATTATAATGAGATAATTAAGGTTATTCACTGCAGCTGTCAGTGGTTTTAATGTTGTAGCTGATCAGTGTAGAAGGCACTTTTATACTCACTTCTAACATATATGAAGTTTTCTCCAACTCTGATGTTTCTGCACGTCTTAAAGCAAACTCCCTAGAATAAAGGAACCTGCAGTCAAACTCAAAATAATTCCAGCATTTTTGTTTCCTGCATTTCAAAAACCAAAGACTGAATTAAGGCTTATTCACTTTTTAATACAGATGGGCTAAAGTCTTGTTTCACTGCATTACACGCATCGGTTTTTATGTTTTTATCTTCTGCATTGAGTTAAGGTATAATGAAATGTGCTTATAATAATAATAATTGCACTTATGATATGATTTTGTGTTACAACAAATACACTATGTTCTAACTTTTCTGAAACAATGAAGTCAGAGTAACTGACAATTCAATAATGGCAAAAATTGCAGCCTGCAGCCTTCCTACAAAAATTTTTAATATGTAATATTTTAAATAGACTGTCATTTTTAAGCCCTGCTACTATGCTGCAACATGAAAAGACTGGTGTATGATAAATGAAAAAGCATTTCAATTGTATATAAAGTATTGTTTTCCTTTCTTGTTCTTGTTCCTTCCTTTATTTTCAGCAGCCTGTCCTCTTGCTGTGCGAGCCGAACTCATTTGTCAGCAAGCAGCTCACTCTGTTAAGGATGCGTATGGTTAGCTGGGGATGACAGGACCTTGTTTCACAGTTGAATAAGCCTCTCAGCATGGGATCCAACCCTTTGATTAAAAAGTAAAAAGAAAACACCCTGTGAAAATATTACATATGATAAATAGCTGTGCTCAGAGGGAGTTAATAGCATCTGAGGTGAAGCAGTGCCAAGAAGCCTGTGAGGGACAACATAAACATGTTGGATGGCCAGCAGGAAAACAAAAAACAGAAACAGCTGAACTCAAGCATTCACATGCTTACACGCATGAACGCATGCACAAGCACTCTTATTACAGTGTGCATGAGATTAATGTAAATCTTACAGCCTATGTTTCTCCTCTTGTTATGCATCATAAGATGATCTATTTTAGACTTGTACAAATATTTTCTTCCTCCTACAATTTGATTTGCACTCCAATGCTTCTTGAAAACATTCCCACTTACAAAAGATTTCTTCGTGTAGCGATCAGCTTAAATCTCCACTGTGTCATTAACTTGGTATTTTCCTTCACGGTGATGCTCCTTCTCTTCCTACATCTTTCATGAGGAGGTCTGGTACTGTTTGAGTATATAAAGTTATCTGAAAAGAACATCAACTCTAAACATACTCACTGATTTGAATAAAAGCTAGGGACCAGAGTTTTCGAGTAAAGGGAATGTAAATTTAAGGAATTTAGCTGCACATAAAGACAAAATAAATGCTTTGCTTTGTGTTCATTGAGCACAACCAGACTCCTGACCCTAACTGATATTAAACGTCTGATCACTGAGATCAGACCCGATGAGTTCAACATGAAAAAGACCCTAGCTGACAAACAAGGGCTGGAAATTCAGATTTAGAAGCATAGTTTCCGATTTAACAGACAACTGACACAAAATCTGGGACGTGTCACTACGAAAGAGTATGTCAGTGTTTCTTTGCTCTCTCTTACCTTGTTTGACAACTTCTATGATGTGTTCTGTGACAGAGACCATTACAGCAGGAGGACAGACTGCTTTTCCATGGACAACTGTAAACAGTACTGTGTAAGAGGAATGAAAATGTATCATTTCATTGAGTCTGTGACCATAAGTTAGAATTTAGAAGCAGTAAGTGCAGCTGCACAGATACTATGTCTGCTATTTATCTACATGCTGACCTTGTTTCTATAGCTATAGATGGTTAATGGTTTTACCTGTTATTACCTGTTACCAATAAACTCAATCACTTTAAGTCCTCTTAATCATATTTAATCATTGTTCAGGTTTTAAAAGGTAGCTATAGATCAGGGTCTAATACATACATTCATTCCATTTCCAATGATGAGAATTTGACAGTATACATGCTTGAGCTTATGCAGTAATCCTCTCAAAAGTCTGAAGTATTATGCAATTTGTTCTCCCTGCAGTCTACTCTGTTTATGACTCTCCTCATGTGTACAATTTGTTTCAAAAGTCTGAGATCACATTTCAAAACTTCATCCAAACTACTTCATCACAGATACAGACTTCAGAATTTTTGTCCAGGGTGTCTTTAAGGAGTTTCAGAAGATGAGTAGTTGACTCTAAATCACTTCTTCTGGGGAAAAGTACTGGTTGAACCTTTCTGGAGATGACTTGCCTACACTGGAATTAAACACCTTCACTCACTGGCTCCACTGTGGCCAACAAAGAATGACAGAGACATTCTTCATTCACTGGTTTGGTGGGGGATTATTGCTACAGCAGGATAATGATGCGAAACACACCTCAAAGCTTTGCAAGAACTATTTAAGACCAAAGAAATTTTTACTCTCATGGTTTTGTTTCATAACAGCTGCACTGAACATTTGATGAAGGACACAAGAAAGGCAAAGTCAGTCTTTCCTAAGATCCCCAGAAGCTTTTTGAACATTGTACGATTATGCTAGAACAACACAGATTTTGCACAAATTTCTTGGTATTTTGCAATTCATATGCAATAGTGTGCAAATTCTTGCTAGGATAATGGAAAATAGGTGCAGTGATTTATTATGCAAATATAAATGATGTAAATACAGCATACATGACAACTCTAACTCGCTTAAAAGTCAGAATTTGGTGTGACCAACTTTATTCTTCAACACAGATGTCTGCTACCTTTTGGTCTATTTTCAGTCAAGATGATCCCACACTCTTTCAGTAATGTATGGTGTTGAATGGTGGATCTCACTATACTTTTCTGTATTCATATTTCCATCAATTTTGAAAAAATCTCAAACACCACTGGTTGAAATGCAGCCCCAAACCATGACAGAGCCTCCACCATGTTTTACAGATGGCTGTAGACACTCACTGCTGTACCCGTGTCCTGACCTCCTCTGTACATACTGACAATGGTTTGAACCAAAAATGTCAAATTTTCAGACCATTTCTGGTGAGTCTTCAGTGAATAGTAGATGGATAAACTAAATTGGTCTCTCAGGTCCCATGTCCAGTCTTAAGGGCATGACTTTCAGATACTGTTGATTTGCTGTAGATAGTGTTTTTTAGGCCTGACACTTCTTTTGTTCTCCACTTGTCCAGTTTCCTCAATATTTTTTAGGGACTGCATATCATGCTGAGTGTCAAGTGTGGCTGTGTGCAGGCAGGAGTGGTGGTAAGGGGGACCAAAAGTGCAGACACTCAGAGGCAAAATGTGAACTCAAAAGTACAAAACTGAAAATTACAAAATAAACTCACACATGCAGCCAGAACACAGAGCATGAAATGAGAGTAGATCGCGACACAGAAAAAGGAAAACACAGGGCTTAAATACACAGAGGAAGCAATCAGGGAATGGGAGACAGGAGGGAAACACAGCTGGGGCAAATCAGGGCTGACGAGACAGAGGAAGCAAAATCAGATACATTAACATAAGACACGGACCTTCAAAGTAAAACAGGAAACACAGACTGAACTTACAGACTCGCAAGCAGACACTGCAACAGAGGGAACAGACGACGTGGGACCAGGGCAGACACAGAAATCGACTGGACACAGAACAGAGGAATATGTAAACTCAAACTTAAGAACTACAAAATCACAAACCAAGAAGAACCAGAGAAAATAGAAATGCAAAACAGAAACCAAAACCTTCACTGTAATAAACCAAGATGAGAACACAAATAAAGGTACAAAACTGAAAACACTGGGTCAACGACCCAGGTACCCTAACACCTTGAGATAAACCAAGTGTTTGGCTAACAGTTAATTCCTCGTTGGTACTGTCAGAATTTAAACCTCACTGTATGTTCTAATACCACTAGTTGTTTTGATTCTCATTTAATTTCAAATTATTCATGTGTTTTTTGCCAGCTTATTAATAATGTCATATTACTAGAACTAAATGAGGTATGATATTGCTTTATAAAGTATCAATTTATTAATTAATTAAAAAAACTTTTTTTATTGAAATATAATGTAGAAGGTCCAAAGTTAATATTAATGCTGCCTACCATGGTCAAGAATACAATTAATAGTGGTTAGCAGCCACCACTGTGACTAATAGCTCCTAAATCTAAAAAGCAGCTGTTTTAATGCTCAATTAAAAAAAAGAAAGAGGTAAATTAGGTTTTTATTAAAGGTTGAGATGCCTCATAGAAAATGTAATATGCATCCACTCATCAGTTTTCTGAGCTGCTTATCATATTCAAGGTCACAAAGACGTAAGCTTATCTTATCAAGAAGGTGACTTAATTTAAGCTATTAATGATGCAATTATAGCTTTAAAAATATAATTAAAGCTGTAAATAGGAAAAGAAAGTCTTGCACAAGATTAATGATTAAGCCACTTAAGCAGTAGTCATCATTTAAATGCTGAATATTCGCTTTTAATGCAGGGAGGAAATGAGAGTTTCTAAGTACACATGAAGTACTGAAGCTGATGTATTTTATTAGACTTTTAGAAGAGAAAATATATTTCTATTAACACATTTCACCTTTTGCAGAAAGAAAAGAAATATCCTCTGCACCTTCTGGACTCTGCCTGAGAAAACACATTTGCATTCCATATCTCTACACATGGCACCTCTATTTCTGTTTTTGGTGGCGGGGCTTTACCTCTAAGCAGTTCTGTTGTGCTGACACAGCCCTGTGACTTGCTCCACTTGTCTGTATAATAGGGGTGTCACCCCACCGGCAGCATGCAGCTAAAATCTATTATGGACTATTGTTCCGATGCAATTTTCTTAATCTGCAGGTGCCTCTTAGCATTTAGCCAGAATACGATGACACACGTGCACGAGCTCACAAGCACGCTGGCTTTGACGGATGGAAAGACAGACCAGCCGGGGAAACGCAGAATGACATATAGACAGATGGAAAGAAAGAAGAAAGGCATGTCGCTTTGGGAAACAGTCTAAAAAGAAAGCAAATTATTACATCTATTTATCAATAAGAAAACATATTGCTCTGAGATCAAGCATCACTTACCTAACATGACCTGATACTGTAAGAGAAAGACAAGAAACCACTGTCGTAAAATATCGAGCAGATTTATTTCACTACATTCATCATCCTGACTGGATCTGCTTCTGCATCCATTCCTTTTCATTATTTGGGCAATGCTGCTTTTCAGTCTTCCCAACCTTCCCTCCTTTTTTATGCATGGAGAGTAGCTTGACATGCTGCCACTTGTTTTTATTATTATTTTTTTTCTATTTTTTCTTATCAAGAAATCATTTAAGGAACGCGACTTCCTCCCTTTTTTTGGATCCCTTTGTCTCTCCTTTGTGTGATGTTTAGGTGTTTTGGGGGAATACAAGTAAGAGCCAAGCTCTGAGACCTGTCCCAGAAGTAGCAATTTACTATTGGTACAAAGCCAGCAAGAGACATTAAAATTCTGACTGCTGAAACTGAGAATGCTGAAAACTTACCAGGAATGTGGAAATCAAGAAAGTCAGATGGAAAAATCCCTCCAGCTCCACCTGTCAAACCTGTTTTTGTTGCCATAAAGTTGCCAATGATAGAGTGAACAAGTTTAAGGAACCCTTTAAAAGGTCTACAAACAAGCAACATTTTCAGGTGGTTTTGACTGTTTTCTTCAGCCTGTCTGTTCTGCTCTGTGGTGCGGACATCTACATTTTTCATTTTTTTGACATAAAGAAACATGGAAGAAAAAACTGAACTTTACCACTAGTCAGGCTCTACATTTCAAGAACAAGCTAACATGGGCAAAGGGACAGCTTAGTAATAACACATTATATTGCCCGTCAGTCACCGGTTTGCTTTTCGCTGCTTTTGAAGGGAAGGGACAATTCCTATGGAGCTGTTTCCGACATCTCTTCATCATATTTTATAAAGCAGGTTAAGGGGAAAAAAGCCCAGTATGTAAATGGTTTTTCAGTGAATCTGTTTAATAAAGCTATTTCAAAGCTGATGATATCAAACAAATTCACATCAAATTTAAGAACTGACTATAAATCACAGAAAACATTTATAATGAAGAAAACTGACATGGAAACCCCAAAACTGTACACATTACTATGGAAGCCCGTTTCCGCCACTAAAAAAAAAAAAAACAAGTATCCATAACTCGAAATTTTGAGAAAAGTAACTCAAAATTTCGAGTTATGTTTCTCGAAATTTCAAGTTAATAATCTACGTGAATGAGGTCACTTTCTTGTTACCTGGAAGCATATTGCGCAGAGGACCGCGCACTCAAAACCGGATCGCAACAAATTGGCGCTTTCGTGAGTACGTTTGCTGATAGTAACGCCATGTGATTCAGCTAATAACACAAGGATTTCATCATTTGTGAAGCCACGCTGAAAATACTCAGCAATCTGTGCATTCATGACTGGATGTAATACCGGTAGCTTAGCTGTAGCATTTGTAGCTGAGGACTTCAGCTTCCGGGTAACAAGGAAATGACGTCATTCATGTAGATTACTGAA
>VUQG01040872.1:33675-59687 GCA_015106755.1 Etia nguti | reverse complement strand
CACTCTTTCGAGGATGCCAATGTTCACATTTTGGACAGAGAGGACAGATGGTTTGAAAGAGGAGTAAAAGAAGCCATTTATGTGTACTGTACCGTTGTCCTGTTGAAAAACCCAGACGTTACCACACAGATGAGGGCCCTCAGTCATGAGGTATGCTCGCCAGTGCACCTCCTGAAGCTCCATTGTTCCACTGAAGGAAAAAGCACCCCAGATCCATTATGGCACCCCCTCCACTGCGGCACGTAGAAAACATCTCAGGTGGCATCTGCTTGTCATGCCAGTAACGTTGGAAACCATCAGGGCCGTCAAGGCTAAACTGTTTCTCATCAAAGAATAAAACTTTCTTCCACCACCCATGTTTGATGCTTTCTTGCAAAGTCCGAACGGTCAGCTCTGTGGTGTTCAAGGAGACGAGGCCACCTCTGACATTTTCAGCTATGTCTGAGGTTGACCAGAAAATGAAAATGATGTCAAGGAGACGTTTTTTGTTTTTGAAGCCCTTCAGTCTCAGATGCCGTCTGATGGTTATGGCCCTGCAGTGGGCACCAGTAATGGCCTTAATTTGGTTTGAGGATCGTCCAGTATCTTGACGGACAGCCAACTGGATCCTCCAGCTCAGTGCTGGTCAAATTTTGGGGGTTTTCCACTTGACTTTTTATTCCATAACCCTCAGGATCATTTAAGCAGCAATGGTGCGCTGCGAGAGACCCTGCTAATGCAGTTCATAATCAACCACGTTCAAAAAGGGAACATTTTTTTGCCTTTGCCATCAGAACGACATGACAGTGTGACTACCTGACAGAAAATGGCAATGAATCCACATTTTTGCACAGATTTGGCCTTTTAAAGGCATGTGGTCCTAAACTTTTGATCAGCTGTAAAACAGCCTGTTTCAGTTTAAGCGTTGTTTTCAATAAATTGCATGCTCAAAAAAATGTTTTGTCTCACTCCCATTTCTTCTTGCTGCGCATTGAAGCTCTACTTGGAACCTTGTTATGATCCAACCATGGAAAATATAATTTTTTGCTATTTTTCAAGTGGTCTTAAACTTTTGATCGGGACTGTATGTTTAGGCACTGAACACTAATGGTTAGGTCATGAAAAGATCTTGGTTTGGAATAAAACCCTTTCTCAAAGGAAGCCATGCCCACTGAGAAATTATGCTTCCCATTGAGTTTAAATATGGTGCCAATGCATACTTTATGAGTCTCCATATGCTATGACTTTTAAATAAGACTTGTTTATGGGTGGAACCATAAACCCAGTGTGTCACTGCACCAACACCAAAGGACAACTTGTGGGTACCCGATAGATGCCCGTCTTGACACAACAACAGTATCTGACTTCCTAGGAATGAGAGCAGGCATACTACACTATTATTACATACTACATTGTAGTGCTATATGTTAAAATAATGGTGTGATATCACTGTCAGCCAAACAACATTTGCACCATTCTGGAGCCAAATATCAATTAATTAAAATCACTGTTGGCATACCTCACCCCTGACTATAAAAACTGAAGTATGTTGTACAGTGTAGGATAACAAAAGCAAATCTGTTTACCATTGCTATCTGGTTACTGTTAATGAATTGAAAATCCTATAGCATGGGTTTGATTCTCAGCTGTTCCAGAGGCTGAGAGGAGCGATCCTCTTGAAGCAGGCGGACTGATAAAACCACAGTGCGAGATCTCACATTCTGCAATCCAGACCTGCTTGAATGAGGATGGAATAAAACTCTTGCCAGAATCGGAACTAAACGTTGATTACGAGAGCAAAAAGAGGACACTGGTTATGAAATCGGCCACATCTTCATGTTCTGGCATGTACATTTGTAAAACTGATGATGATTCAGAGTTCAACGATTTCTGTGTGGAGGTGAAAGGTGATATGATCTCTCTTGGCCATGTTTTCTTGGCAAATGTTTTGACTGTTCTGTTTTGTACACCTTCATGACCTCTAATACTTAACAAAGCAAAACCTGATCATCATCGTATCCATCATAGCTGATTTTCTTAAATTCTAAACGTTTAGCTGCTTTCTGTATAAATGCTTTACATTTTAGGACAGCGTCTTCAGTGTCCAGCATGTATTTTGATGAACTTTTTTTTTCACACACCTGTGTAAATAGTATTTCATCAGTGCACTGCCGCAAATTTCTTTTTACATCACTTCAAATGTGGCTTAACACCCACCAACGCTTCTGATGTCCGTGAGGAGTTATTATCTTGACAGCAAAGCTTAAAATCAGCATGACTAGGCTGTGAAAACCTGACCTTACAACCTTACAACTATTATATGCATGAACATAAATAATGAGATCAAATACTTTAGTATTTGTTTTTGTTTTTTTTCTTCTGCAGCACCACTGGTAACGTTTGCTGATATCCCAGAGAGGGACCTTTTCCAGAGTGTTGTGGAACACGAACAACTTGTTCTGTCATGTGAAGTATCGAGGTCTGATGGTGTTGTGAAATGGTACAAAGATGGAACTGAAATGCAACCAGCCAATAATGTTAGAATCCAAGCAGAGGGTACCAAAAGAAGGCTGATTATACATTCAGCCCAGCTGTCCGATACAGCTACATACACATGCCGTGTAGGAGACAACGTTTTAGTCTTCAAAGTTAACATACGAGGTAATAACATACTCAAATACAACAGTTCAGAATTCAAGAACTACATCTGCTGATTGTATCTACGTGTACAGATGAGGCTTAAATTCCTTGTACTCTTTCTCCAAAGAACCTCCTGTGACGATAATCTATCCCAAGGAGGATGTCCACCTTGACCGTCATGTCCCCGACGAAATTATTCTGAGCTGCGAACTGTCTCGTGCCAGTGGTGTGGTCAGCTGGTATAAAGACGGCCAAAAGCTTCAAGAGAGTGAGAACATCAAGCTCAAGGTAGAAGGGCCTTATCGACGACTTAAGATACTGTCTAGTGGAGTAGAGGATTCTGGAGAATACGTCTGTGATACAGCTGACGATTCAATATTCTTTCACCTAAATATCACAGGTACAAACACCTGACACTATAGATACTGTCTGTGTATGTGGGGATATGTCACTGTTCTAAGAGAAAGAAGCACAATGTCCTATTAGAGGGTTGGTATATTTAAATGAAACAAGTCAATGTCACGCATCATCAGAACATGTTTTAAGGCTAAAATATTGATATTGAAATGGCCTCCCACCAAGGTAAGGTAAAATTAACTCTGCTCTGTTGTTCTACAAAGACCTGAGAAATATTTTAACTGCTGTATACAGAAGCCTTTACAATATTATGCAGTATTGCTTTAACTGAAACGCTGGGTAATACCGTTCACTTTCAGAACCTCCAGTGAAGATTGTATCCCCGAGTCAGTCAGAAATGGAACTGTGTCAGCAGACCTCTGAGAGGATGGTACTAAGCTGTGAGATCTCACGGCCCAATGCAACGGTGCGCTGGTATCGTGATGGACTCGAGGTGGAGGAGAATGACAATCTCATTCTTGAGGTGGATGGTGTCTACAGAAGACTTATTATACCTGAAACCACCGTCAAAGATTCAGCAGAATATGTTTGCGACACAGCAGATGACTCCAAGACGTTCTTTGTAAACATAGCAGGTAATAAAACTTAATGATAAGAAGGCTCTTGCTATGTCCGCATGTATCCACTCTAACTTAAGATTCACTTAATACACAGAGCCTCCTGTTCGCTTCATTCGTCCTCGGAAGACGGCAAGTAGAGTAGAGAAAATTGCCGGGGAGACTCTAGTTCTAGACTGTGAGGTTTCAAGATCAAATGCTGAAGTCACTTGGAAGAAGAATGGGGAAGAAGTCGAAGACTCTAGAAACATCACAATCCTTGAAGATGGCGTCATCCGTCAGTTGACCATTCACTCTTTGACAGTGGAAGATGCTGGGCAATATGTCTGCGATGCAAAGGATGATGTAATGGATTTCAGTGTGATAGTGGAAGGTAGGTTAAGCCTCATGCCTCAATTATGCTTCTGGGGTCAATCTAAGTAGAGCCAATGATGTCGCCTATGCAAGTGGCAGGCTGCATTGATGGGTTTCAGAAGGGTTTGTGCTTACGACATATCTATGGTGTAGATTTAACACAGACGTACTGTGTGTACACAGGCCTAGAGACTAGTTGCTGACCTCCGGTTGCTAGGGAAAAATGTGCATGTGTCCCAGCACCAAAAACCTTGTGATTGTTTTAGTTTCTAGCAGATTGCTCCAAACTTGGAAAACATTCATGAAAGTAGCACATTATTGAGCACATTATTATTAATTTGAAGGCAAATGGTTTCCAGACTGTTTCACACTTCCCAGTTTCACTACCATTTGGGGAGCAGTTTGCGAGTGCAGCGTATATAGCTTGACTCTCCTGCAACCATTGGCTAGGTGTGAAGGAATACACATTTTTCCTTTGCAGATGGTCTGGCAATTATTCTGTTCCAATAAATGGCATCTTCTGTTTTCTTCATTTTCAGAATTACCTGTAAAAATTCTTGGAAAAACAGATGCAAAAACAGAAAAACAATTCTTAGTATCAGATGACATTATTCTTGTATGTGAACTCTCAAGGGCCAATGCCTCAGTCAGCTGGTATAAAGATAATAAGCTTATTGATGACAATGAGCGATACTGCATCGAAGAGCAAGGTGTTTTCCGATCTCTGGTTGTCCTAAATGCTGGGTTTGAAGATTCAGGGGAATATACCTGTGATGCAGTGGATGATAAAATGGTCTTCTATATCACTGTCAAAGGTAATATTAATAATAAATACTTAACAATTTGTCTTTCCTTTATGTTGAACGCAAAATGGTAATGTGCTTGTTTTTGTTCAGAGCCTGCCGTACAGATCATTGGAAATGCAGGCCACCCAGAGCATCATATACTGGTAGCAGGAGATGATCTTATTTTGGAGTGTGAAGTGTCTCGGACAAACGCCACAGTTGAGTGGTTATGGAACGGCAAGATATTGAAACCAGATACTCGTGTAAAAATTGACAGCTATGACGTTGTGAGGAAGCTTGTTCTCTCTGGACTTCAGCCCTCGGACTCTGGAGAATACATTTGCGATGCCCTCGATGACAAATTGGTAACAATTGTAGAGGTCCAAGGTAAGTTAAGATGATGTTCAAAGATGTGTCAGAATTTCATACGACTAGGTTTAATGATGCTTGCACGTGGAATTTCAAGCAACTTCTTTGTAAATGTATTTTTGCTCAGAGCCGCCAGTCAAGTTTCTGAATAAAAAAGCAAACAACATCACAGCCTATGAAAACGAGAGCGTCACACTGTGTGCCATTGTGAGCCATGAAAGAGCAAATGTTCGGTGGCTGAAAGATGGCCAACTATTGAACGAGGAGAACATTCACATCTCCAGTGTGGGTAATACCCACAAGTTCACCATTAATCCTCTGCAGCTGTCTGATTCTGGAGAATATGTCTGTGACGTAAAGACAGATGAGATGTATTTCAGTCTTTTAGTCAAAGGTAGGAATTTGTCACTTAACAAAATGTGACCTCTCTTTCTAAGTATTTGATTACAACTGTCAAAATGATGCCATAATCTAAGACTGTATTTCTTTGCCCAACAGAAATGAAGGTTAAATTTATCAGACAGTTGGAGAATATCAAGGCTCCAAAGGGAACACGCCTTACGTTACAATGTGAGATCAACAAGCCAAAAGGAGACGTTCAGTGGCTAAAAAATGGCCACGAGATCTCTCCTAGCCGTCAGCACACAATCAGGGCTCAAGGTAGAGAGCGGAGCTTTACCATCCACCAACTAATGGAGGAAGACGCTGGAGAATATGTCTGTGAATCCACAGATGACAGGACCTCAGCCACTGTCACTGTAGAAAGTAAGCCCATGTAAATCTTTAAGAGAGACACCTAGACTCACAATCTGCTGGTCAATGTGCAATTGTAACATATGAGCAAAGTTTGAGCTCATAGTTCATATGACTGTTTTTCAGCCCCCCGTATTATTGAGTTCATAGCAGAGCTTCGTAATGTCATCATCTGTGAAGGAGAAGATGCTGTTTTTAAGTGTGTGGTTTCACCGGAGGACACCAAGTTGGTGTGGCGCTTAAACGGCAAGCAAGTAGCCCTGAACGAGCGCACTGTCGTTTCCAGCAATGGGCTATGCCACATGCTCTGCATCAACAACTGCATGGTTTCAGATAGCGGCAGAGTGACAGCTGATGCAGAGGGGTTGATTTCAGAGGCAGAACTACAGGTTCAAGGTGAGTTGTGGCCCCTTCGATTAACACTTTAGCAAACAAATTTGCCTGAATGATCCATAGCGGTTAGAATATTCAACATTAAGTTTCCTTATCTTTCTCTGGTAACTATCAAGCTTCAGTGAAGTATGATATAAAGAGTTTAAATGCCAGTTTACCTTTAACAGCATATATGACACATATTCCATGGAAACAAGTTTAAACTATTGAAAAGGTGACTTTGACAGCTTGCGCCTCACAGGTTTTCATATCACAATTCCTCTGGTTACTGACAGAGACAAGTGGCTCAGTGGTTTTGGCATATGTTGCACTGCAGGGGGTAAGGCCCCACAGAGCTTTTTGCTCATTCTCTGTGCTTAAACTTGCCATGCACCTTTGCTGGTCTACATATTCCCGTCGGCTTGGGTGTGGCCTCACAGTAGACTTTACAACGACCACATACATAACTTAAGCATACTGTAACTGAATAAAAGTGATACAGTAAAACTGTTGACACGCTGTTATATACTAATTCCTAACATTCACTTCAAGAGCAACAGGTGCTGTTCAGTAAGAAAATGACACCAGTTGTAGCTGAAGAATACAGTGAAGCAACTCTAGAAGTGGAGGTGAGTGTGGATTCGGGAGAGGTGCGGTGGATGAGGCAAGGGGTGCTAATCCACCCTGGGGCCAAGTATACCCTGAAGCACAAGGGCCGCAAACACAGTCTCACCCTCCACAAAGTGTCAATGTCTGACCGGGGCACCTACAGCTGTGAAACCCTTCATGACCGCACACAAGCCCAGCTCACAGTGGAACGTAAGTGCCCACGTGTTCTCACTATGCCCTGTTGTTGTTTGTTTACCGCTGTTGCCGACAACCCCATCTCACGCGCAGCCTCCACCACTGCTTCATGTGAAGGCAAATTTCAATTAACTGAGTAAGAGTAATTTGAGTGACCTGGGGACCAGGTTGGCACTTGTACTGAAATATGATGGAATCCAACAGGTGATATCCTTACAGCCCAAGCTGACTTTCGGACCAGGGTTTTCTGTTATGACGCAGGATTAACAAAGCCCTGATAATTACACATGGGCGGGACACACCAAATTCTATTCTAAGGTTTAATGCTTGATAATTAAAAGATGCCTCTGTTCACAGCCCATAGTTTGATTTTGTAAACAATATAGAAAAATTCCTATGAGTAAGCGTCATTTAACTTTCTCGAGAGCATTGAGGCCTGGCATACTGTAAAACGGGCATGTTGTGGTGATTAAGATGTACTTGTGCTTGTTTTTCTTTGCAGATGCTTCTTGTGTTTCGTAGTCCTATGATCCACAGGCCAGTGGGTGAATTAAAGGCTGTTCTTTCAACACTAGTGTGGGTGGGAAGGGGAAAGTCGGTACTTCAGGCTGCTGTTGGCACCTCCTATGAATTTGGATCTCCTCCTATTGCATCTAAATTTACACCCTGGCCTTCAAAACTGAGGTTGTTGTCATCAGGTCTCCAAAATAAACACTCCTTTTTTTCCACAGGGAATGTGTGTCTGTGTTAGAATAAGTGAAAAATGTTGGCCCTTCTAAAGTACACTGGGCTTTTGCGTAAAGCCCAGTGCTCAAATGGCTTGTGTACGTGCCAGCTTGTATTGTTTAACTGCTGTGCACCAAAAAGACTCCACGCCTGTTCTCAGACTATAAAAGGACACCATGTCTGCTCAGTGTTAAATGCCTAAAAAAAAAATGCCTGTGTTAGGTTCCCAGTCTCTCAAACATGACTTTTCCCACTTTGATGCCTCTGTAGCTCGAAAAATCACAATCAAGAGGGGACTAACCGACATTAAAACCACAGAGAGGGAAACTGCTTCTTTCGAGGTAGAGGTGTCCCACCCCAATGTCCCAGGCACATGGATGAGAAACGGACTCAAGCTTAAGCCGACTAATCACTTCCGTATGAGCGCCAAAGGACAAGTCCACAGCCTTACTATCTCTAACCTGTCAGTAGAAGACACTGGCACCTTTGTGTTCTGCATAGAGAATCTGAAGACCTCTGCAAGGCTTGTTGTAAAGGGTAGGTACTTTTGAGAAATGGTAAAGAGAAGCAGATTGCGATAATGAGCAAATTGGCCAACTGTTAAGCTCAATAATTATGTAAGTAATCCAGGCCAACTTATTATGCGCTTCTGTCCACAGCAGGCAAACTGCAACTTTACTCATTTTGTTGTGACCTTAAACTGGTAGCTAAAGTGGTCCACTCAAAGCTGGCCATGTGCCAACTAGTGGAGGCATGTAACAGAATGGATTGACAGCACTGCTACCATTGCCTTTATCTTGGGTCGTGTTACAAACACAAATTGGCCTAGCACAACCAAGTGAAAAGCAGTACCTCGGTTGAGTCTTTTCTGTCAGGTGTCCATTTAGCCTCATGCTGTAAAATAATCCACTCCATACCCAGTCACTCACTATGCATCATCCCTTTGAGCTTGGTATGAAATGCTGTGGATGACAATTGGATAAAAATGTCATCGCAATAAGTCCATTTATGTTAGGGTTATTAAAGGTTACTTTAATTTTGAGCAGCAATGCGTTTGAAGAAATTTAAGCAGGGTTTTGGTTGTTAAGTAATCTCTTTCTGCACCAGAGCCCCCAGTGACCATTTTCAGAAAACTGGAGAACCAGAGGTTCCCTGAAGGGGCAGTAATCTCCATCGAGTGTGAGCTGTCAAGACACAACGTGGATGTGAAATGGATGAAGGTCAGTGTTTGATTTATTTTTTATCAGCAACATTTATGATATTGACAAAAAAACACAGAAAAAAACCCCTCAAAGCATTGATATTAAAAGGTTTTTCAGAGTAATTTCCCAAATCTTCCCAAACCAACTCTTGATCTCTGCAAATTGTTCAAGGTAAAATTTTACTGCATTTTCCATTTTATTTTGCGTTTTCTTATCATTTTCAGGACGGGGCTGAGGTGAAGCCCAGCAAGGACTTGCGCATTTATGCAATGGGAAGGAAGCGGTTTCTCCAGATCATGAAATGCCAAGTCAGTGATTCTGGCGTGTATACCTGCGATGCAGGAGATACAGCTACATCCTGCACTGTGGAAGTCTATGGTACAGTCTACTGTGTAAAATGATACCGACTTGATGGCAACCAAGTATTAAAGCGGTTGTAGGTTTAAAAAAAAAAAAAAATGTTACTGGTCCTACATTTATATAGTTTCAATAATAAGCAACATTATGACATGGGGTGTTTTTTGAAAGGACCTTACAAAAACTAGAATGATGACTTATATATACTCACTACAGTGCCACATCAAATGGTTGGGCATTTTCATTCAGAATTACACAATTACTACCAAGGTCATCTTCTGAACTATGACCAGCCACTGTTAGATGGCTTGGAACCTGAACGCTACACAGCTGTAGCCAGTGTATTCAACAAGAATCACATGTTGCTTCAACACTTATAAAGCCCATGCGCCTGACTATTGGTATCTATGCTGGTATAGCTAGACATTATAGCATCAATCACCAATTATTCGCAAGGCAAACAAGCCAAGCTTTAGTGAGCAGTTAGGAATAACCTCACTAGCTGCCTCAGTCTCAGGATATTTTCTTTAGGTGATTTGATTGGCTAAAGACCACGCTAAATGTGTTTTGCACCGTTGCTTGAAAAATGTACTTTTGTTAGCTTTCTAGCAAGTGCGAAATGAAGCAACAGATTCAAAATAAAATTCAGCAGCAGTATATAGCCTCAATCAAAGTGAATGCTTAAAATGTCTACATGTGGATTCTCTAGACCTGAGTACCCTTTCAAGTGTACTCTGTTCAAGTTGTAACTACAACTAACAGAGGTGCAACCTCATCCTGGAGCATATTTCATTGCAGAAAGCTAAAAATTTAAGTGACATGAATTACTTACTCAAAGAGTCAAAGATTGGAAATGGCGTCATGAAAACACCATAAGATAGATAGTTTGGTCCGATATACAACAACAAATAAGTAACTTAATAAGTTACTAAATATAATTTTGTATGGCCTGCCAGCTGTTTCAGGTTGTGGTTAAGGCTACATTATATCAAGGAGTACAGTAGTCTAGTTTTGGAGATATTGGTGCTTTTTGGCTAACAGTACTAGCAAGATTAGTAACTTTGTTTAATCTATTTGACAGTAGTTTAAAAAGCAGCAACATATTTTCAGTTTTCCTTTACAGTTAAATTTGCTTTTTGCTTGATACAACCGCTTAGAGCCTTGAAGACATAGGTGTGAGCCTTTTATGCAGTACTTGCCACAAAATGGCTATAGTTAGCGCTCCTGCTTCCATGTTTCTTTCTGCTTCTTTATAATCTCATTGATGCTTTTAGCTTATGTTATCTAATGTCTGCTTACAGCTAAAACATGTTTGTCACTTAGTCATCAAAAAGGTTGTTAGTTTCCTAGTTTCAGAGTTGGAGTTATACTCAGAGTTCTGTTAGCTTTTTTGCACCTGCTTGTTGCTAGCTTGGTTAATGAAGGAAATGGAAAACAGCTGTGTAGGTGTGCCAGGTGCTCCATATTTTTACATTTGCATATAATACAGTTCTCTTAATGTTTAAAAAGAACACAGTGGAGAATAACATTTCTTTCTTCTTAAAAATCAAGATGAGCTACAGAAAAACTGTAGTTGTGTGGATACCATCAGAATAATATTTATAGATTCACAGCTACATATAAAAAACAAATTAGTTAAAAGTTTCTGTGTCTGAGTAAAAATGAGAAACTTAGCTATACAAATATATTGTTCTAATAAAATGTTCATAATTGTAGCCCCAATGGTGCTATTAGGCTATTATTACTAATTAGATTGGAAGTTAATAAGTAATTAATGATTAATAATAAATTACTAGTACTGCTGGCTGTGGCTGGTATTTATGGCCATGTTGTTTTACTAACGAGTTGAAACTGCATTCTAGACCTGGCTTTCAGCTTTACAAATACACCACAACGCTGCCATCTGCCTGCAACATTTATCTACAGAGCGTGAGCTGGTGATCCTCCAGGGTCTTGAGGACCTGGACATCCAAGAGGATGAAAACGCTGTGTTTGTTTGTGAGATCTCTGTGGAGGATGTGCCGGGGGAATGGTACAAAAATGGGGAGCAGATACAGCCCACCAGCACCATTAAGATCCGCCAGGAAGGTTTGCAAAAACCAAAACAAACAAACAAAAATAGATTTTAGGCTTTAACCAGAAAGAAAACATGAGAACTTGAAAAAATATTTTATAATAAACGTTTCACAATTTTTCTCATTTCAGGGACAAAACATTTTCTTCTCATGTGCAACGTGCGAGCAGAGGACTCCGGAGAGATTAAGTTTGTGGCGAGACACATTGAATCTGTTGCTTACCTGGAGGTGGAAGGTATGAAAATAATGAAAATAAAAGTTAACTCAATGGTTTTTGCTCAGTAATCCAGGTAAACAGGATTCTTCAGAACCAGCAACAGTAAAATTTCATTTTTTCAATGAAATCAATAAACTAGCTTTACATTTCCTGTCTCTAGTGCATCTATTTAATAAATAAAATATGCATTTTCTAATAATTAAAGCAAGGTGAAGTAGGTTACAATGTCTACCTGAGTGTGTTTTGTTTTCAATATGACCCATATTTAAACTACATTCCTTCCCTTTCAGAGCTTCCAGTCAGTATTGTAAAACCTCTGCAAGACAAGACGGCCCTTGAGAAGAGCCGTGTGATCTTGGACTGCACAGTGTCCAACCCCAGATGTAGCATCCGCTGGTACAAAGGCAGCAATGTCATCCTGCCCTCTGAACGCTTCGAGATCTGCAGCGAAGGATGTTATCGCAAGCTGATCATCCAGCAGGTGGCGCTAGATGATGAGGGCATATACAGTGTGCAGGTTGGAGATTATACTTGCTCTGCAAAACTGACAGTGGAGGGTAAGAGGCTTTTCATTAAAGCTTAACATCATCAGTGCAGAAAAATGTCATCTGACCAACAAGTTAGGTCTAGTTCTTTTAGCAGGATATTGTTATGTAGGCATGCACCACCTGTACTAGCTCTGTTTTTATTTCTATGCCATTGTTTATCCCATAAAATAGGTTGTAGAGACAAATTTCAGGACTTACATTTTTGTCCCCCCTCCGCAGAAAAATACCCAAAGTCTGTTATTAGAGTTGTAACAGGATAAAATCCCTCTCTTATAGTAGTGTTACTGCAACAGCAAATACTGTGTGCATATATAACCAGATAGTGCCACCTGCTGGAAAAGCAGAGTTACCACATGTTATTTCTTATTTTGGAAAAGGCGTAATATCAGGGCACATTTTTATTTAGGCGTGAATCTGTTTTAACATCACAGTTACCTCGTTTAACTTGACCATGGGTGATGTAAAGTAATGTTCATAGATAAGTCCCCAAATTTGCAAATTAAAATCATCTACACTGATTTGATTCTACACTGATTTCATAGTTTAGTGGTTTACACATTTGCCTAACGCATGAAAGAGTCCTGTTTGAGAACAGAATGAGAGCATGGCCAGCAGAAGAACCCCCAAAATTTGAGGTTGTTCCTGGCAGGGTAAATCTGCCAAATCAAATTTGAGGAGGGATCTACTGTGGCGCTGCTTTGTAAATATGGGAACAGTTTAAAGAAGGATTTTACAAAAGTATTCTTTATTTAACTTTCAGGCAAGCAATGTAATAATGATGATGATGATGATCCAAAAGGCAAAAACACGGGACGTTTCTTGGCTACATAATCTTATGTTGAAAATATTAGCCGGGCTCTTTGGCGTAAGACATTGACTTTGTAATTTTAAAAAACATCCATCCAGCCTCTCAACTGCTAATTAGTATCCAGGAGCAACACTGTTAAAAAGATCATTGAATACATTGTAGTTTGACATTCAGTGCTCTGGATCTGTTACCCTCGATTTGGCTAGTGAACCTATAATATATACTTGGATACTGATGTTCAGAGTTGGTTATAGAATAAAATCTTGAGCAATTAGATTATAGCTTTTGATTTCGACTGTGTGGCTGTAAAATCTGGTCACAGTTTTTCAGTCTTGAAAATTTCATGTGGCTGTATTCTGTACTGAAGTTATGAGAGCACTCAAACACTGTTAAAATTTTTTTTTATTTTTTTTTTAAATCATTTTTTTCAGCCTCTTCACTGTAGGTTCAGGGCCTGTGAAAATTTTATAGTTTTATTAAATAGACAGAAATTATTAGACATAAATGAGCTGATTCTGAGGGGATCGGGTGGGCCCTTGTTCATATTTGGTTGATTTTTCTTTGGTTTTCCCCTTGCAGATTATTTTGGTGCACTGTTCTGTAATTAAATCATTTTTAAAACCAGTTTTCTTAACTGGTAGCATATATAGCATATATTTTTCATATATTTTGGTTCATTAATGATCAGAAACATGAAGGAAATACAAATTCCTTTCTTTTAAAATTACAGTATACATTAATTTAAATTATGTTTATATTTATATCCAATTAATTACAATAACATACATAGATACACACATACATATACATATATATATATATACATACACATACATACATACATACACACACACACACACACACAGATATATGTATATATTTTGTTTTGTTTTTAACCAGTAGGTGTCAGCCTCCTCAAAGACTTAGTGGTCTGCTTCCACCTTGTGAAGTAAGATAGGGTGTCAGGGGTGTACCCCGCCCTTGGCCTATGACAGCTGGGATGAGCTCCAGCCTCCCTGTGATTCTGAATTGGATGAATTGGGGCTAAAAAAAATGGATGGATGGGTGTTTTGCCTCCTTTGTTTTAACTTTTCTGTTCAGACCGAGACACCACCTTAAAAATATGTGTGCATAGGTTAAAACAGTTAACCACTCTTTCACTCTCTCTCTCTTTCTCTCGTGCCCTTACCCAGCCCAGTCTTTATTGATGGTCCGAGAGCTTAAAGATGTGAAAGTCATGGCTCCCGATGAAGCTTGCTTCGAATGTGAGGTCTCAGCTACTGTCTTCAAATCCCCCGTGTGGACTCTGAATGGGGAGCCTTTGCAGCAGAGCTCTCGGGTACGCCTGGAGAAGATGGGCACAGTGCACAGGCTGACCCTTAGGCAGACCTCTCCAGAAATGAATGGAGTGGTAGAGTTCACAGCTGGGAAAACAAAAAGCAAAGCACAGCTACGGATAGTGAGTAAGTAGAAGAATGGCAATTTTTAAGAGGCAGCATTTTAGTAGCTTTATTTGCATATTTGAAATGACTTTATATGATTCATAGAGGTCCACAGGGTCATCCTCAAAATATGGCTACAGAGATCCTTTAATATTATAGATTATCATTAACTATTAGGTGTGTGTGCATGTGTGTGCTGTAAAAGTCATGCTCTAGCCGGTTAAACGTGCAATTTAAAACCCGGTGGTGTAATTGACACCTGAACCACTAGATGGAGGTAATACCAAAGTCTCAAATTTGAATGCAAAGAAACAAAATAAAGAAAGTGTAATGATGCACAGTTGGAGGAGAAAATGATGTTTGAGTGTAGTGGTAACATTATGTTTTGTTTGCCATGCAACTGAAAATGCAGATTTGCAGGTCAACAAAACACACTTCCCATGTGGCGTGTTTAAAGTGTGTTGCATGACTTGGCGTGGTATATACAGCACAAAGCAATAAAAACAGTAAATGTTTGGCTCCCAGAGTGCTGCGTTCTATTATCAATATAGGGTGTTTATGGTGGCAGTCCATCAACAGGCTTGTAGGTCAAGCAAAATGGAGCACGCACCCGCTGAAGCAGGAGTAGGTTAAACTATTTTTAGTTTTATTATGTCGCCTTTTAAATGAATGTGTGTTATGTTCAGGCAGTAAAACTGTCAGAAATTCACTCAGCTTTAAAAAGAGGGCAGATTGCAACATGAGGAGAACCCATGCGTGAGTAGGAAAAGTCAAGGCAATTAAAACACTGGTGAGGTAGATGGATTTGCTCTGATTGTGTTTTAATAAGTTAAATTTTGGTCACATGATAGCTGCGTCTACATTTGGGACATATAATATATGTGATTGCCTTCGGGTCTCAGACTTCAGAAATCATAAGGAATGTTTGGATTACTTTTGTAAAATGAAAGCTTAACTTGTTGGTATTATGCAAGGGAATAACTTTAGAAAGGCAAATATTATTATTCTTTCACATGACATGTAGGTAGGTTTGGGTTGTTTTTTTTTTATTTTGCAAATACTGGATAGTTTCAGATTTGCATGTCTCTTATAAACCCTTAAATAAAACGTATAAAGGAAGAATCAGTCTTAGTTAGAAAAGTAATTTTTACCCAGGGGTAAAAGTATCCCCTTTGGGGTTTAATTATAAGTTTATGCCTTCAGGAAAAAGGCTCCAAACTGTAAGATAAATAGGTATGAATTATTGTATAAAGTATTGAATTGTAATAGGTGAAATTGTAAATGAGTGTTTGTGTGTTATCTTACAAAATGTGTTTCCTCGTTTATCCAAGATAACATTCTGCCAAGGGAGAAAATGTAGTCTAATTTAATCTAATCTAATCAAAGAAGTGGACTCAATAGCAGTTTGAACCATTGCTGTGAAGAGTGAGGAGTCAGAAACCGAGGGAAGTAGACTAGCAGGTCATACAGTAGGCTAGCAACTTGCCACTCACATGGTAAACCATGATCTGTTTAGACTCCTGTTTGACTATAATGGGTATTATAATTTTAAAAAATGCAGATCATTTTGTATTAAATAAGATTTAAAACTAGCTCTTAAGCTATTAATCTTATCAAAGTATTTATTGAGGACAGAGAATAAGAACAAGGGAACAAAGGGCATTTTTCCCCCTACACGCATTAGCTTCACGTTTCAATCCTGAAACTGCATCTTTCTTTAATATGCAATCTATGATCCACAGTTAGATGTTTGCTTTTCTGCTCACACTGTGTTATTTTCCACTCACTTATTTAATTAAACCACAAAGGGGTTACTTTTATCCTGTTATGGATATGCAATAGAAACATAAAGCGGAAAAGAAAACATAAATGGATGGTTGAAATAGCTAGCATCAATTGTGAATAAAAAGGTTTATTGATAAAAAAATATGCTACCATGAAATTATCATCCAACAGTATAGATAAATAAAGCTGAAACAAATTTGTGACTAAACAGATGGAAATTATTGGCTAAATCCAAGATTAACAATTGAAATTGTTACCTAATAGTAAACCAGACTGCTTGGTATGTGGAGAAGCTATTGAAAGAATAGCTAACGGTATCATTTAACACCTGATTATCTTTAGTTTTATCTAAAAATCAACAAATTTGTTAGCTAAACATTAATACTTAAAAACTGGCCAATAAATGTGATGAACAGCATTTTTGGGGTGGTAGCTAAGTAGTGCACACATGGTTGAGATGGTAAGCTAATAGTCAGCAATAAACAGTGGAGACAGTGTGCGAGTCATAGCTCGTAAATGGTAATCCGAATCTCACTGGTAAGAGTAAGAGTGGAAAGCTGAAAATAGTCCAATTCCAGTATAAAATGACTTCATGGGAACTCATTTAAACATGAGAGGGGGTTCTCGAATTCATCTGTCATGACAGTACTTTTGGGGTATCAGATAAAACCACTTACTGAAAGGGACCACTTCTTTGAAACAGGCGCTTGTCTAGAACAGTCGAAGTTATGTTTAAATATATTAAAAAACAAATATGGCGAGCCTCGCTGAACGATGTGTAAGACTTTGTTTCTCTGGACTTCAAACTAATTTTTTCCTCTACTTCACAGGTGATCACTGAGTGAAATCCCTGCTCTGCAATCACCTTGATGTGGCTTAATTATTATACTGGTGGCTCAAGTTGTACCACTGAAATTGCTTATATATTTAAATACAGTCTGTAAACGTGGCTTAAACAGGGTTGTGATGGATTTTCATGCAGTTCATTTAATCGTCTCATAATTTTAACGACAACATTTCTGTTACGTAAAATTTGCCAGCGTTTGAAAACATTTACAAAGAGTTTTTTGTTGTTATACAAACTGCAGTTTTGTTGTAAATAATGTCCAATGTGAAAGTGGGTTAACTGGGTTATGAAAGCTTAAGATGAATGTGTATTTGTGCCAAATAAAACAGAATAAAATGAAATAAAAATTTGATTGAAATACTCTAACTTAAAGTCTCTCGTTAGATCCTTTAAGCATCCTTAGTGTTAAAGTAAACCAACAACAACAACTCGAAAGAGATTTGGAATATACTCTGCACAGTGTCCATTATACTCTGAATGTGTGTCTATATACACATCTGTTCTTGGTAGGCCTTTCCCATTAGGAAACAAACATTATACATAATAATTTATAGTTAAGGTTAGCTTATTTTATTAGAGCATGTTTTTGTGTGGATGTTGTGGCAGTGACTTAGTTTTACTTTTGGTTTAGAAAACAGAAACTCCAGAATGAAGTATGAGAACAGACTGCATATAAAAGATGGACTTATCCAACATGTCGTCACCCACTAGCAGAGGTGGCAAAAGTACACACATTCATCACTTAAGCAGAAGTACAGATACTTGTGTTAAAAATACCCCGATGAAAGTTCAAGTACTGATTCAGTTTCTTTACTTAAGTTAAAGTGAAAACATTACAGGCTCTGAAATATACCCAAATATGAAAGTAAAAAGTAGTTTCTCAGGCGACATTTCTGCTAGCTATTTTGTGTAAAGCTAACAGAACTCCATTATTAATATAATAAAATAATATTAATGAAATAAGAGCAGGATTTCAATGTAAACAATGAATGCACTCAGTTTGAAAATCTGCTTGTAGAACCTAAGCAAAGGGGAAAAGGGGAATTAAAAAATAATAAAATACTTCCACACCTATACAGTCACTGGCAGAGGAACCCTAGGATTGGTTGGAGTAGTGCACTTTACAGACTATGATCAGCTGAGGTTTGCTGCTGCTGGTCTTTGTAGATTAAAAGGTGAAATCAACAAGATATAAGTAGATGTTACACAAGCTATCGACGCTGATTTACAACCTCTACACAGTATAAAGTTGGAATTCAGTGAGTGAATCATCAGCTTAAATTCATGCCTGTTACTCTGTTACACTGACCATGCAGATCACGGCTGCTCTGCACTGGTCCAACATAGTCTATTACTTTCAACTTCACCACAGTCCTTTTACTAACCAGCGTGGCCTTCGCTAGACTTCATGCAAACTTTGAAATACACAAAGTTAGTACACTTTCATGTCTCTTGCAGGACGTTTCACAAAAAGATAATTCAGGAAAACATCATGTATGTGACGGTACGCGATGTATCCATGATATACATGATGGACATGTACATGAATCCATCTCTGGGTGAAGTTATCTGCAGCAGGTGTAGCTTTAGCCACCAGATGCATTGTAGTCCAAAGTTTGTGTTTCTGCTGATATTTGTTGAGCTTTTAGAAATGCTGCTTTTTAAATTACCTGCCACTTAAAAAAAAAAACCCAAAAACCCCCATTGCTCTACTTATGCCGTTACTCTTCAGCACCTAGCTAGTTCTACAGAAGTACCACGACCACAACTTACGAACATCTGCACCAAGAATGTCCACGTTAACCCGTGACTGTGGGTTTATGCTTATTTTGACTTTTTCTTTCTTTTTGCACAATAAGCATTGGTGATGGATACTCAGATTTACTTGTTATGTAAACTGGCTTAATGTTTTAAAGCGCACAGTGACAAGAAATAATGACTCCCCACACCTAAGTAACGAGCCTGTTTTGAAAATGTAAGGAGTAGAAAATACATTAAAAGTAAAAAGTCATCAAAAAAAAATAAAAAATACTCAAAGTACAAATACCTGAAAATTTGAGTTAAGTACGGTAACAAACTAATTGCATTTAGTCGTTTCCCGCCTCTGAAACTAGGCAATGAGAATACCCTGTTTTATCTTATATTCTAGCCATAACAACTAGAATTTGGTGCTGTATTTATTTTGTTTCTGAATCAAGCAGTTGATTCAACCAATCAGAAAAATGTCGACTTAAGTCACAGAGCAAGGAATTCGTTCCATAAGTCTTTCTACAATCAGAGTAGCCACCCCGGGGTAAACTATTAAAAATACTCCTCCTTACCACAAAGTCCACTGAACGCCCATCTTTTATATACAGTATATGGGTATGACCAGTGTTGGTTTTTCTGTCAGCGCAATAAATGTTTCCATCATTGGTTCATTGTAAAGAAATTATTTAAAAAAAAAAAAAGATTTTCATGGAAACTTTGAATGAAGAGCTTTCTGTCTTGCAGCAAACGGCTTGTAATGTAAATATACTGGGCCAAAATGAAAGAAAGAAACACATTTGATCACCTTGTCTGATGATCAGGGCATGCTTGATTTACCAAATGGTTTTATCGTGTGGGTATTACGTTTGTCCAGTGGAGAACGATTGCCGTTTTCATATCAAACCTGCTCCATATTCCATTTTTCCTTTTGACTTGATCTTATATGTTGTGTTGAGTGTGAGGAATGTGAAGTCAAGTACTGTAGTGAAATATGACCGTTTCAATAAAACATGCTTTATTGATGGAAGGTGAAAATATCTCGTCTTTTTTTCAGTCTTGACTGTTATTAGTAGGGCTGGGTATCGTCACTGATTTCTAAAATCGATTTGATTCGATTCCGGGAAATTTTGCCTCACACAGTCAGAAATATTACAATTCTGATCATTTATCAGTACATATCCATATTTTTATATCTATAAAAAGAAAGCTGACACTTGTGAGACTTTATCAAAGGTGTAAGCATCACAGCAGATGCCTTTGTGTCAAAGTAACTGAGCATAAAACACAGAAAAACATGAAGGAGATTTTCCTGGCCTGGCTTTTTATATCAGATAACCAACTTAATAATATTCTGCAGTAGAACAAAAACTGAAGAAAACCATGAATCAACATATAAGCGTTACCTGATGCTGCTGAAGTGAAGCAGAGGTTTAATTCAAAACAGCAGAAATAAGAGGGAATTCATGACGATGTTTATGTGAAGCGTAGTTTGGATCTTCTTTTGCTGCTGGTTCACTCAATTTTGGTTGGAGAGAAACAAAACCTGCAGCTTCAGAATCTAGCGCAAAAAAAAGAGGTAAACACAAAGAGCTGACCCGACGCATCAGAATCAGTGAGCCGTCGGCTTTCAGCCCGGACTGCGTGTCCGTGTACGTGCAGTCAGGTGAGAAAGCCGACATCTCACTGCTTCTGATGCGTCGGCGGGTCCGCGCTTTGTGCAGAATCCGTGTACCTGCTCTCATTTACTGTTTTAGCCGTTTGGTGGTTGTCGAAATGTTGTGAGGTTTAACCTGAGATTCTGGCGTTTCGGGCAAAATAAATGTATATTTAAAAATCGATTCAGGATTTTAATGAATCGATATCACGTTATTCAAGCTAGAATCGATTTTAATCGGAAAATCGATAATCAAAACCCACCCCTAGTTATTAGCTGCAGTTGAGGGAACACGCTCATGTAAACCAGCTTCTTTACTTGAGTCACTCTTGTTGCAAATGTTCCAAAAGATAAATTAATACTTCAAGACAGATTATGGTTTTTCTTTTGTTTAAAGTAAAACTAATAGAGATACGCTAATGCAATCACTCTGAAATCCACACACACAAATACAAAATCGGTATTTGAGCATATGTGGCAAGTTTCCCCTCAAATCAAACTGAATATACAGATCAATAAGGTCGTACACGCCACATTCAAGTTTACTGACAGTAGGCATCAAAGTGGGCTTTTCAAATCAAACTTATCCAAGACAGCGTAACATATTACAATACTGATGGCCAACTTAAGTGATAACTCAGAAAAACAAAATAACATTAAAACTAAATCACAATAAAATCCTGATAAATGTATTTATAAAAAAAAAAAAAAAAAAGTCTCACCCACTTTTGCTGTTGCACACCTGCGTGTGTGACCTTCAGTCAGTGTGGTGTAAATCTGCTTCTTAATGCTACTCCAGAGCTAAACAGTGGGTGACAAATTAAAGGAAAAACCTGAACCCTTGACTCCTGCTGTGCCTCTTGTACATCTGGCACAGTTTGGGCACACTTACTCCATTAAAAGGGAAAAATCATTACAAGTTACTTAGAGTATTACTTTTATAGAATAATAACACATTTTTAAACTTATGCGAGTGGTTTCCTCCATACTGAAAATAATATAAATCATACTTTGGACTTTGCAGTCATAACATCTCGACCCAAGTCAATAACTAAGGGAGATTTGGGGCTGGCATGTTTGACAACTCTCTCCATTAGCAACAACAAAACACCAAATGAGGTAATATCATTTGGCAGAGTGTTATCCTATCCAGTAGAGTTGAAGGAACTAATTAAATCGATGCCAAGGGTACTGAAGCCGTTCTTACTGAGAAACCTGACACTGGTTTTTCCTTTGTCACCCATCTGCATATACAGTACAACAAAGCCTGACTAAGCTTCACAAGCCTTACAGGTTGAAATTGCAAAAATAAAAGAACCTGGTGTTCCTGCCTGAAACTGCATAACCATAAACTGTACATAAAAGATGGATGTAGCTATCATGACGTCACCCATTGGTTTGTAATGTCCCATGCTTTGAGAGAGAGAGAAATAAAAAATGCAAGTTTGAGGAATTTCTGCTTCACTTTTAGACCCTAAAGCTACACCCATCTGTTATATACAGTCTAAAACATCAAAAATGGGTTTTCACATATTCCAGTAATGCTAGGATTTAGTAACCGGATAAAAACTACACTGCTCAAAGAAATTAGGGGAACACTTAATTCGTACTTGATAAATAAAATGTTAAAAATAATAATAATAATAATAATAATAATAATAATAATAATAATAATAATCAGGTGAGTGAAACCAGAATCATCAGCACTATGAGAACTGTTGATAAAGTTAGTTAATAAAAATACTGGTGGTTGCCAGTGCTGCCCGTCAGCCTCCTAGCAGATGCATCTATGGTATCAATTTGAAAATCCTAGGTGACTTTCTTCTTTCATTCACAAGATTAAAAACAAAACAAAACAAAAAACTTGAAAGATATTCCATATTTTTAGTAGATGCACCTGTGGTATAAATTTGAAAATGCTCTGTTGCCTCATTCTTGAGGTATTGTGTTTACAAAGTTAGGTGTCCATGCTGTCGAGTGCCCACCTGCCCGACAGATTGAGGACGTTACTCCTTATAAAAATGGAGATCACAGGTTGATCCAACTTATGCTCCTGGTGAGATGTTGTACAGTGTGCTGGATGATCTCTTCCTAGATTTGGATCACGTCATCTATGAGTTTCTGAAGAGTCTGTGGCAATAGGTCACAGCATCAGATGCACAACAATTTCTCAGCTGGATTCATCTTCTGGGGAATGTGAGATCCACTCCATGGCATCGGTGTCTTTGCCACTCTGGAACTACGCACTGACTACATGAGACCGGCCATTGTCTTTCACCAGGAGCAACCCAGGGCCCACTGCACCTACGTAACATATGAGAGTGGGTCTGAGAACTTTATCCTTAACAATGAGGTACGGTTCATAACACATGGAGGTCTGTGTGACCTTCCATGGAAACACCTCCCAAGATCATCACTGAACCACTGCCACACCAGCCATCCTGGCTGATGCTCACCACAGTATCAGACTGTCACATCTTACACATGTGCACAGTGTCAACTGCTGTCATGTGTAAGAGAATGCGGTGCCAGTGGTGGACCTCCCAGTTTAGAGGTCATTTTGGCAATGCTCCTCCTGTTTCTTCTTGCAGAAGAAGACGATACCGGCCCTTTTGCTGAGTCGACGCCCTTCAAACAGCATAATCCAGCTCTCCTTATGTAAAGAACCATCTTTTAATATTGCCTCCACACTCTTGAGACTGTGTTGGCAGAGACAGCAAAGATTCTTGCATTAGCATCTACGGATGCTGGAGCATCCTGGAGAAGCTGGACTACCTGCGCAACCTGAATGAGCTGCAGGTACCAGTAATGACAAGAACAGTAACAAAAAGCAAAACTAAAGAAAAATGCTCACTTTCTGTGGGTTGTCTTGTTGTCATCTCTCCAGTGTGGCTGTCGTAGCTTTAAGTAGGTGTAATGGATTCATTGGTTTCTGCCTTCTAACCAGATGGACTGTGACGAATATTCCCAAAATTTTCTTGAGCAGTGTATATTCACTAACAGCAGACTAATTAAAAAATTTTTTCTATTGGAAAAAAAAAAAAAAAGGAAAAAAGATGAAGAAAGAAAAATGTTTCTTTTAAATTTAAAAGCAAGTGCTGCATTAAATGGTAAAGCTTTCCAGAGACATACAGTAAAATATACAATATTTGGAAAACATCAAAATGAGCAATACAAGATGAACGTTTTTTGTGTGTGTATATATTAGCTCAGCGGGATTTGAGCTACAGTCTTCAGTGATGTGTTATTTGCTGTGTGAAAGCTTCAAATGCTTTTGCTGCACTGACATTAAAATGACTGATAGTGGTGAATTTGTAGAACGACGCTGAACAACTGTTCGCACAGTCTAGCTTTACAGCAAACTTACAAAAGGTCAGTGCTGTCACAAAACGACAACAACAACATGCTGGCTCCACTGCAAAAGATATCTCCAGAAGTCATGTAATCACATACGAACCATCCTGGACATCATAAAAAAGAAAAACAGATTTGTCACAGCCTTCAGGTCAACTGCATGTACAGCAGCATTCAACCCAGCTGGAAGGCTGCTGTCACTTTGTATGCAGTACTGCTGTGAGAATCTTAGATTAAATGGCAGCCCTTTATTGCAGTGTGGTCCTTGTATTGGGAAGCACTGTGGAGCCTTCTGCCCACCGGCCTCCGTGGCCCCCGGATGACAGCCGCTGGTGATCATCTTCATCCTAGTATCCCGCCTCTGTTAACTCTGTGAAGTACTCTGATGTTTGAGAATGTCATAGATGTCGTCCACCTTGCTTAGTCTCTCAAAGAACGGGATAAGATCGAGGAGCTCAGTGTCTGACATGTCATTAAACCAGGATGCTACAGGAACCTGGAGGTGTGGACAAAAGTAGCAGATGGTGAGATTACAAATTCTTTTAGATAGTCCATAGTCCAATGACTATGGACTATCCCCCTCCCCCAAAAAACTCAGATGGAGTTTTCTGTGAATAACAATGTTTGAGTGTGTTGGACAAAGAAATCTAAATGACATACTGCATTTTCAGGGTGGAAGATGTAGGAGGCTGGGGAGTTGTCCAAGATGATAACCTTGTTGAGGTCTCTTCCTAAACGGCTCAGGTCTTTTACGTAGTTTCCTCTGTGGAAGACACAAGCTTCCCGGAAAAGACGGCTCCGGAAGGCCCCCCATTTATCCAACAGGTCTGACACAGGATCGGCATACTATAGAAGCAATACCAAAACAAAACTGGATTTGCCATCTCACAACCGGTTTAACACAAGTCCATGGCATAACTACAAGGTTATTACAGCAGTCTGAAACTAAACTTACAAAAATATAAATTTAACAAAACTAACTGTTAAAAATATATATTTCAGTAAACTGAAAAAAAAGGATAATAAAACTAGAATTTGGAGAAAATTTTTTATGAAGCTAAACAAAACAAAAAAACCAAAAAAACCCTGTTATGTCAAGGTTAAGCTTAAGCATTCTGAAGTGATATTAGAGGTTAAAATTTGCACAGTCGCCTAACAGATATCACAAGTTTCTTATGCCATCTGTAGATCACTCACAAAATGAGCCTTTTCCTCCAGTAATCCTAAGTGTAATGTTTAGTTCATAAAGGATGAGAACATACCTTTGACAAGCTTGCAGTGAACAGAACACACTCAAACATTTCTCCCATCCTCTTTAGGAATTCATCAACGTGGGGTCTCTTTAACACGTACACCTGAGTGCAGGAAAAAAATAAATAAATCCAGAATTGGCGCTGCTATTAGGGACAGATTCTGACCACAAAAGGCTCCAAGGACAACAAATGTAAATAAACACTCTAGTTCAGATCTAGTGTGTTAGTAAAATCGGGGGGGACCCAGCAGAAGTCTGCCCCTCCCTGAACCTGGCTCTGTTGGATATCACTTCCTCTTAAAAGGGAGTTCCTCCTCCCCACCGTCGCCATGTGCTTGCTCATAGTGAATAGTCTGATTGTGGTTCTTTCTTTACCTTACAACATAAAGCTTCTTAAAACAACTGCTGTAAATCAACAGAAGTGAATATAAAAACAGCCACTAAACATGTCAGTTTTCTTTTTAGCAAAAATATCCCTTAATGAAAAGTGATCATGTCTACAACTTCATAAAAAAGAAGAAATAATATGTGCAATAAAACATAGTAGAAGCACCTTAATAGAACTCTTATATCTACCTCCACTAAGACGCTGGTGGCCTTGTTTCTGAACCAAGTCATCCCGAATAGGCTTTCCCCACTTTAACAAGCCTATCCTGGATTACTTGAAACAGACCCAGGCCTTTTGAAAGCTCTTCTTTCTTCTGGCCAAGCACAACAGACTGCAGTTGCCATTTAAAGCCGGTAGGGGAAAGGTAATGCCATCCCAGTGAGCACCGTACATAATACGCACAGCATACTGAGATTAATGGCCGTGTTTTCTGAGAAGCCTGCCAAGCTTCCTTCATTTCGTCAGGCCACTGAAATAGGCACCTGCTGCTTGGAGCCATCAACAAAGAGGGCTACAGCTCTGTCAGGCTGCGTGTACACTGCTTCCCATGCAAACTGAAGCAAGTATAGACATCTGTG
>VUQG01040872.1:0-28880 GCA_015106755.1 Etia nguti | reverse complement strand
AATCCCCACTTTTTTTTTTTTTTTACAACTTTTTTTTTTTTTTTTTTTTTTTTTTAAAATCCTAAGAATACTTATCATCTTCAGCATTAATCTTTTATCTTATTTGTAATTATGTTGTATTTGAAGATTATATTTTTTGTGTTCTTTAAAGATCTCATCAGATAACATCTGGAGCAGGCGGCACTCATAGGGATCATTTTGCACAGAAGTATTCATATGACGTGTTAAATAACCCCTTTGTACATGAGTGCACACACAGCCTGATGCCCAGCTAAACAGAGAAATTTGTTAACCACTGTTATGATAACCGTTCCCTCCACCGGGGTTTAAGATTTTATTGAGCCAGCTAGTGTAAGGAAGCTTGCCTGTGTTAAACTTTCTTTGTAAAGACCAATTCTAATATGATATTTGCCCATTTAAAAATCAGATATATTGACTGATATTTTTTATGTTTTTTTTTATTTTTATTTAACATCTGTTATGTGTACTTATTTACAACTCCTTACCAAGATAATATGACAATTCTGTTTAAAAAAAATTCATTTCATTGTCACAAGTCAGGCAGAGAGTAAACCATTACTTTGCCTGACTTTTTGTAGATCATCTGGTTGTTTATGGTCTTCCAATCACGTGCTGCCAGCAGGGAAGTTACAGAGTACCCTTTTGTATGCAAACTATACAACATTAACACTCATAACACGGTTTAAGGTGTTCCTCTCGTCTCTTCTGTACATTAAAATTTTTTTTTAAATATAAATTCAGACACTGTTGTATCTGCCTGATGTTTTATCCCTGTCGATACTTTGGTTGGACTATAATTTTGTTATACATAATAATAATAATAATAATAATAATATTTAAAAATTTTGACTGAAACATAACCATTTCTGCTTCATTGTATTTCAAATTTATTTCCAATAAGTTTTTACTTTAAAGATATTTTTGGGCCCCATTTCTTGTTTTATTGAGCTACATATAAAAAAAATGTTAAGTAGAATTGTATGTTTGTTATTTTTAATGTAATTTAACCAAACAAATTTCTCAACTTTGAGATAAATAAACTATTTGTCATCTTCTCTTATACCTCCTCTGTTGGTGTGATGCAGTAATCACATTCACAAATCTCACAGGACTCATCGTCACTCTGATCCTCGTCTGACTCTCTGCTTTGTTCAGAATCATTGTTATCTTCAGTCTTCTTAGCCACCATGCCCCTTTCCTCAACACTGTGAATAATTCCTACAGGGGGTCCAGTTTCTTTTGAAATCTCATTTAACACAGACTCCTCTTCAACAGCTGAGCTGTTCATGTCAATAACTTCATTAATTCCAAATGTGGCTGACATGCACTCCTCTGGACACAGTCCAGTAGCCGCCAGCTCTTTCAGAGATATTAGGGCATCTTGACTCTGTTTCCTAGAAGCTTTCTCATCATTAGTTATTTGATCACGTGAGTTTCTTTCTAAAATAAATACATTCAGGGCTTGTTTAAAAGATGATTGAATGCTTTTAATCTGATAAACATAGTATTCCTCAACACCTGGCTCACAAAGCTGTCTATTTTCATCATTATCTATAAGTGACCAGTACGGTTCCTTTTCTGAAGATGTAATAAATACATCGTGTTCAGGCTCAGGCTTGGCTTTGTCATCCTCCGTGTAATCAGTGATGCTCACAGTCTCATCAGTTGCAGAAGGTTTGGGTTCACAATTCTGAGTACTGCACAAAAAATCTTCATAAGCATCACCTTCAACAGAGATTTCCTTGGCTAATGGTGCAAACATGCTCTCCTCAGGACCAGTGGGCGGGCAAACTTCAGCTTCTTCAGAAACGTGGTCATCAGAGGCACAAGCTTCGTCATCATTAGGGGCTTTCTCATCATTTTCTGCACAAACAACACCGTTCTCTGTTTCGCTTTCCTCATCCTCTTCAAAACTTGATTCTGATTTTGCGATGAGCCAATCCTCAGATTGAGTCTCTAAGTCACAAGACCCATCACTCTGGTCCACATCTTCCTCATAAGTATTTTCAGATGCATCTTCAGAGCAAGTATCTGTGTCTTTTAAATTAGTTTCCCTGTTAATATCTTCAAACTGATATAAAGTTTTGGCTTTATGTTTCTTTGCCTCTTCTTCCAGATACAGGTGGTCATGGATATCTCCGCCATCAAAGCAGGAGATGTAGTGCTGCTTTTGTGTAAATATGTGTCCATAATAGTCCACTTTGTCAAACAAATCAAAGTAATCCTGAACAACGACATCAACAGTTTTCGATTTATTCTCATCACTTGGCTGTACTTCATCATCTTCAAAAGATTCCCACTCTGTCTGCTCATCGCTGGAATCTTCCCGAGGTCCTTTGTCAGATTCCTCAGATGAATCTGAGAAGGGATCAGATGGAATACTGCCATCAGGACAAGTCTTAAAAGATTTGGTTTCCACAGAGGAGCAATCTGAGGAACCATCTTCTTCACCGCTGAACTCGGATTTGTACCGTTCTGAAGTGGAATACTGCTGAGCTGGTTCTTGGCTTACTTCGTAGTCATTTCCACACGGCTCACCAGATTCTGTGGGCATCTCTGTTGTAAGAGCTTGTTGAAAGTCTTCTTTGGCGTACTCGTGCATCTCCCAGAGATCAGTTGCGAAGGCAATATTTTCAGTGTCATCAAAGCAAACTTGTACAGGTGTGTCTTCTGATGAACTGTGAGATTCTTCATCACTGAACTCTGTATCATTTTGTTTGGCTTGATAGCTCAAATTGTCTTCAAAATCGCCATCATTATCATAATAATAATAATAATCATCTTCCTCTGCTTCTTCATCATCTTCATCATTTGTAAATTCAGTTTCATCTGAAATTTCGTCGTACTCACAAACTTCAGGATTACAGTTGAGTGAGTCCACCGTTTCACATTCCAGAAAGTTCTCTGTTGATGTGTCTGGCTCGGAGTCAAAGCCGTCACTCTGCTGTTGTGACGGCTCATATTGTTGTAGAGCCTCGGGGTGGTCTGTGCATTCAAGGTCGAAATCGCACCTTTCACAAAGGCCCGAACTGCCACAGTTCACTTCCAATTCATCAGAGTCAAGGTCAGAAACCTCCAACTGCTGATCGGAGGGCTTACATTTCTGAAATAATTGGGGGTGTTCTGCGCACTGTTCACAGCAAGCACTACATTCAGAAGCTGAGCTATGATTACCACAGTGTTCAGAGGACTTAAAACACTCACAGTGTTGAGTACATTCATCACATGGTTGGCTTAACTGTGAAGTCTCGCACTTATCGAGGATCTGGTCGGATTCAAAAAATCCATTGCTCTCTGAATATTGCTCAAAGCTTTCAACGTGTCCATTACAGTATGTGCAGGATTCAAGTTCATCCGAGTTCAAGTTGCATTGTTCCAAACAAGGAACAGATGGGTCCATTTCTTCGCCGACAGCCTGCTCAGTGTATTCCTGAAGGAGGACCTTTACTCCCAGTTCAGCACTTCCCTTTGATGGGCCAGTGAAATCTGCAGCTTCTGTTAATTTTGGGACCTGGCACTGCTCAGCAAGCATGGCTTCAGTGGATGGTTCCCCCTCTCTAGAGCCTTTGTTTTGCTCAGAGTTTTCCAAATACATCATGAAAGTATTTATCAGACTTTGTCTAAAGCTTTTACTCCATGCATTTGTTCCTGTAGAGACCAACTCTCAAATGACTGGCATCCAACTGTAAAGTCCATTCAGAGTGAAGAGTCACAGAGCTGGTGGGGGGAGTAGCAGTCTGCCCGAGAGAGTAACAGCAACAGGAGCAGCATGCCTGATGACATGACAGGTTGTCACAACCAAAACTGAGACTGAGCACTTGACTCGACCCTCCCTTTGCCAGAGACCAAGAAATTTATTTTGGGGACTTGGAAAGACGTGACAAATAACTTGTGGAATATCAAATCTCAATAAAAGGCTGAACTAAGGCATAAATATGAAACTGACACTTGAGAACGTCTTGACCACTTGATCTCGAGACTGTAGCAGCCAAAAGTGATGTTTTCAAAGGATACACTAAGTTTAACCATAATTAGTATTGTCAGTTGTCCAAAAACACAAGACAGAAAAACTGCATAAAGCATTAGATCAAGCCCTCACATTCCAGTCATTTTTATATTTCATCATCACGTGTGTTCACACAAGTTTCTGTTTATGAATTTATAATCTAATATTATATTAGTGCGGTTCTTTATATGTACCTACCTTCATACGTAATAATAATAAGAACAACTCATACTGTACTATCTACCAGAATTCCCCTCTACCAAAAAGGGTCCAAACAGCTACGGTAACATTTGTTGATCAATGGCATCTTCCGAGAAAGCATTGCAAAGCAGCAATGCCAGATCAGGCATGCATTTCTGCAACATTTACGCCATTTCCGGCTTTCCTACAAGTCCATGATTGATGTCTGAACATGAAGTACTTTTTCACCAAGCCCAGGAGAGATGCTCTTGTAAACATGAAAGCCAAGAAACCAATATGGAAGCCAAGAAAACATGTGTTTCGGGCATCAAACAGCTGCCAATCATGTTGCCCACATGCTGTTCAAAGATGATCGAGGGGGAGGGTGAGAGAAAGTTGATATCACAGGCAAGAGCAAAGGAGGGGGCTAAAAGATGGACTTACTTTTGTCCCATTTTCTTCTAGCGAGAGAGGGGTGTTGATCTTTACTGGAGGTGGTTTGGCATCTTTGTTACACAGACAACTGAAGAGACGGCGAAGAAAACCTCTGCTGTAAGACTTCTTTGAGCTGGAAACAGCAACAGAACCTGGATCATAGGGAGACAGAGAGAAGACAGCATTCATACTGTACTCGTGTGATAGCAATGCAATAACTGCACTAACTCACTAGATCAGTTGTACTGCAAACTCTCTGTATAACTGTGTAAGTAAATGTACTGTGTACTACTGTGGTTAATGCATTCTGGACTTGATTAATGCCATGGTGTCGGCATTGGCGCCTCCGCTCGTTCGACTTATCCAATCTGTGCATTGCTCCAGCCATTCTGTCACTACATTTTATCCCCAAAATAGTCCGGTGAAGACTTCTGGGTCCAGTCGGAGCTCCAGTGTCTGATTTGTTATGTTAAATACCAGGAACTGTCTTCTACACAGATATTATTAGCTAGTCGTTAACCTGGCTGACAAATGTATCAAACTGAACTTTCATGGCTGATTTTACAATCCAAACTAATCTTAGAAATGAATAATAAATGTGGTTTATGCCGAGTTCAGAGCTGCAGTTCCTAGAACGTCCCTTATGAGGCTTGCTCCAGAAGTGAGTCAGACCCCATAGACAGCCATGTTAAAATGTCCAACCAACATATTAGAACTGATTACATTGTTTTTTAAAAAACATAAAAAGTGCATAAGTGAGAAGAAAAAAAAATTCATTTTGAACCCGAGTCTTTCTCCGCTGAACTCAAATGTAAAAACATAACTCATTAAAATGCAACACTTGCAGTTCCAGATTTAAGATATGACGTGTAATACACATAACTTATCGGATACTAGATGTCATTTTGAATTTGCCAATGCCGCATACCTAACAAGGAACAGCTTCTGGCACATACAAGTGGTGGACAACATCTCATCAGCTGGTGTGAGAGTGATGAAAGCCAGCGTTTACAAAGAAAGAAAAAACTGACAAACTAGCTGATCCTTGATGACCAGTCAGAGCTGTCAGCTAAGCCATTAGCATGCTGCTCAGGCTACATCTGTTCCCTTAGTGGATATTACAAACCTATCAAGATGCTTTGGGTGTAAATGTGTGGTGATTGTGAAAGTAGCATTCATGTACTGATATTACCGATTGACTAATACAGAATTTTTAAGACTGATGCTTTCTAAAAAACAAACAAACAAACAAACAAAAAAAACCCCAATGTATAAATATCTGATAGCTGATATTTTTTCGTTCAGTAATTATTTGAGTGACTATTAAGATAATACAACAATGCAGGGTATGAATAAAAAGTCTGACCACATTAAGCCCACACAGCTTCCAGTTTTAAATATAAATACTGTTAACAGAATGGCTGCAGTGATGATGACGCTGGCACAGTTTTAATAGGGAGGCGGAGTCTGTTTCCCACTGAAGAGCAAAGAGGCGGAGCAGTTACTGAGAATGTGAGCTCGCGTAGAGTGAAAGAAAAACGGGTTTCAAACATCCAAAACAGCAGCGATGTTCCTGTGATCACCATTAAAACCTTTACTGGGAAAAAGCTAGGAGCGGTCCTTCATCAAAAAAAAAACTCTTATAGCTGCTCCATTCACCGCTGTTTGTTTTACACAGTGAAAAACCTGCAGTCAGCCTCCAGAAGTTGTATTAAAATCTGCAGATTAATGGTTAACTTAGTCTGACAGCAGACTGGTTAAATCATACAGCTAGGTGAAAGCTGAGGCAGCAGTCCTATTTCACATGTAAGCGATACCTGCAGCAAACAGGGGTGAGTCTAAAGGGGGGCATGAGGTGTACTAGACCACGCCAATTTCAAGGCTTTCATAACATTTTTCAGATTAAAAGTGAAGTAATATGAAAGATTTTATTAATCAAATTGCATTCATATTTAAAAATATAAAATTAAAAGCCTTTTTCTCAAGCCAATAAAAACGTACATGAGCCACTGACCTGAGGGTTGTTAGGCTGGACACTGAATTATTAAATAATAACTACACCATCATAACGTCTGTTTTCAGCAAGACAAAAACCATGCCTCAAATTGTCAGAAAGTCTTCCAAGAAGAGAGAGTAAAGTAACATTTTTTTATGCCTTAAATATACATCTTAATTTATTTGACTTTAACCTTCGACTGTACTTGAGATTATTATTGTTTTTTTGCATTTAAGAAAATGTTTTAAGAAAAAAAATAAAAAATTAATGTCACTACGGCATTCACATACAATCAAAGGGTTTAGGTGGTTTTTTTTGACAGATGTTGTATGCAGTTAAACTTTAAACCAATAGAAACCAATGAGCAGTTAATTCTGAAAGGCCATATTTTTTTTGCTTGAATATTTATTATTGCTGGTTAATAAGACAAAATTGTGTCTTATCCGATTATTCGATAGAAAAATCAATAGATTACTTGATTACTAAAATAATCGATGCATGTTTGTGTGCATTTGTTTTTAAAAACAGTGAACAGTAACCTTTATTAACCAGTTTGGAACAGTTTCAGCTCCATCCCTTAACAAGTCTGACCTACTTTCAAGTGTTATGCTGGATGGGTTTGGCATGTTGATGAGCTGTGGCTGAAAGTGGTCAACACCACTGGGGAGCAGTCATTGTCAAGGCATGCTTGCTGGGACATACCTGACTTGGTCCAATGATGAAAAGCTTGTGTTCAAAACATGTGTGAAGGAACTGGGCAGGTGAAGCTCAAAGTTAAAAGAAAAACATCACGGTGTCCTGTGCATTACCTCTTCTGATATTACACATCAGTGTGCCTAAAATAGCCTGCCAGAGACCGACTTCAGTTAATGATGAGATTCTATATATAAATAAAAAACTGTCACAAACACAAAGCTGTTGTGTCACCTACAACAAGTAACAGGAAAGAGCTGTTTACGCAGCGCAGTAACACTTCAGTGCAGGACATAAACATTTTGTTTTAAATGAAACCACTGAGTGCGCGCACTGTGAACCATAAAATCCCTCCTAAACGTTCCCAACTCTGCGTTGCAAATGTCAACACAAACACAATCCCAGAACGCACTGACAGCTCTGGCTCCGGTCGGCGTGAGTTAACGTCCAAAATAAATATAAGACGAATAACTCTTCTGATGGATAATATTCTGTGGGGATGAAAAGTAGAACTGTACTATTAAAAGGAACCACCACTAAAGAAAGCATCTGATACCATACACACACCCTCCATATGAGCAGCAGTTGCTAAAAGGGAACTATTATGGCAAAATCGTGACTGCACAAAAAAGGCCACAGAGGTAAGGTTAAAAAAAGTTTAACACACTTTTTTAAGGAGTAAAGAAGCTGTTACAGTAGACATACAGTCTCAGCATTGTACTGCTTCATGTGCAGTGTTTTAGATGCTGCTTTAACCTACAAACTAAATTATAATAACAGTCAATTTAAGCAGACAATGTTAACAATGTGAGCCATAGCAGTAATATTAATATCTTATTCAGTGCCTAGACGTGCTCGCTTTGAAGATCTCTATACTTCCACCTCTAACATGGCTAAAAATACTGTGGGAACGTGACACTGGTACAAACTTCATTGATACAAAGGGAATGCAGCAGTAAATACCTCTATAAAAGCAATAAAATGAGAATCTGGGCACATGTATACCTGTGTATATTGTGCAGTGGCGATGCAGAGATTTCAGTGATTTATCAAAATACTACTAATTTTATTACCTCTGACAACGTCACTTTAAAAAAAAATTTTTTTATTGCATTTGCCTGCGTGCGTGTCATTTTTTTCTGTAAACATGATATCTTAAAGTTCTGAATGAATCCTGATAAAATTCATGTATTTGTATGGGTGTAGATTATTATTGTTAATACTCTGTTAAAAGTTGGCTTACATCCACCAAGGTCTTCAAGTTCAACTTAGCGATTTACTGGTCAAAAATGGACAAAAAAGAACTATTATTCTCATAAATGTGGGGGATTGTCAACATATAGAAAGCATCATATAAATACTTAATATAATTTAATATTAAAAAAAAAAAAAGATTTTATGTCAGATTTGATTTTGAACTCCAAAATCCATTTTATCTGTAAAGTCAAGAGAAAGAGAATGAGCTGCCAAGTTAGTTAGAAATATACTGCAGAATAACATAATATAATGTGATAAACTCAAGGTGTTGAGTTATCATGTTATTAATAAGTATTGGTTATTTACAAATCAATACCTGTTATCTATTACTTACTTCTATGTAATGTTTGTGTAATCAAAGTAAATATCTGTCATGCTGCCTTTATCTGATTTTTACTGCACTACAAACTTCATAATGTGCATTTAAAAATAGCAAAAAAAAATCAACCAAAATGACTATATATATCTACTTGTTGATGTCCTTTTAAACTGCACTGGATTTGACCCCTCAGGGTCACAACATGTAGGAGTTATCTTTAGCCGTACAAGAAAGCAGAAGTAGGTTTTAAGGTTTAGATAATGGTCTGGCACATATTTGCATCGACAATATACTGATGCTGGTGAATATCCTCACAAAAATAGCCAAACAAACAGGTTTGTGTGCTGCATGCATGTCCCTTCCTGATTTCCCATTTTCTTGTACGTTTGTCTCACTTGAATGTTTCAGATCATCTAACAAATTTAAATATTAGACAAAGGTAACATGAGTAAACACAAAATGCAGTTTATAGGCGAAGGTGTTTATTATTAGGGGGAAAAAATCCAAACCTACAAGGCCCTGTGTGAAAAACACGGTCTCTCTGAAACGTGACTATAATTAAGGTGCTGCACATCTGTACACATCAAAACAAAGACAGACAATTACAAAGTTGCACCTTCTTTGCTTTACACTTAGGTAGCAGCAGAACTGAGTAGGCAAACTCTAACGCAACATTCCTCACACTTCGCCATCCAAGAGGCTCAGACGCTGATAATGAGGTTACAGCATTTCCAAGGGGCAGCAAAGACCTTGCGCCACATCAGCAGCCTACTCAGTTGAAAGCAGGCTTATCTGGGACCCTTTCGGGCAAGCCATGCCTCAGTGCTCGGCTGCTTCTATTACCATCGAGGCTCAGAAAGAATGAAGGCCCCCCTCCCATGACCGACTTTCCAACACTCTGACACCTGATATCCTGCTACAATCTGACAAGTTGCTTCACACCCCTCCAGAGCAAACAGTATGGCAAGTTCATGGTGTCCGAGCTGGACTTGGGTCAGGTCAAAAAAAGTTTAAACATTTTTAAAATATTCACCTTACAGCAAGTCTCAAGTTCAGTGGCAAAAACTGTAGTGTAAAGTAATTGTTAAAGTAGCTGGAGTGTGGAAAGAAACTCATCAAAATACATCAATATCATTGTTTTTGTGCCTATTAAACAGCATGTTTCAGAGCACTACAGAGGTGACAGAGAGAAAAAAAAACAAATGCCCATAAAACTTACAATAAAACATCAAGAAGCGTGAGGTATTTGGGGCTGAAAAGTGTGCAAAACATTTAGGACTTCACGACTGATAACACCACCACTGACTACAGAAACTACAGAAAGGCTGAAGAGCAGCTTCCCCTTCCTGTTCTCGCTGGCCTCTCACTTCTGGATGGCTGCCATGTTTTGGACTCATGACCTTTTAGCCAGGAGGAAATAATCTGAGAGCAGGCAGGAGGTGGTCTTGACCAGAAAACTGAACAATACTGCCACCTTATGACTGTCTTGAAATATACAAGTTATTAAGATGCACAGAGTTCAAAATAGGCTATATGCATGTTTTATTTATCCTGCTTCTTCACACGCAGTCACTTTATCATGCTGTTTGGTTGTGGATAGGTCATTTAGCATATTTATTCATTTCACTTAATTAGCTAATTTAGATTCAGCCACAGCACAAGGACAGCATACCAAATCACATCACTGGGAAGTAGAACTAAACATATTATAAATTCAGCACCGTCAACTATCAATCTGTTCTTCTTTCAAGGGCACCAGCACTGCTAACGCCTCACCTTTATGCTTCTTGGTATGAGAGGAAGCCAAAGTACAGAAATGAAATCCAATCATTTCAACTCAACAGGGTCTCTAACTCATCAGCATGCACAGGACCCAAGCTACACTCTTAAGATTCAACCTAAATGTGACCACGGGTCTGCAAACTGCCCCGATCGAGGTATGATTACTCACATACTGGATTAAAATATAGGGTTTAAGACAGCTGTTCACAACTGCATTCAGAGAACTGATGCTCAGGAATTCTTTTAGTTTATAATTGTTCCAGGAGCCACAGTACACAAAGACATTTCTGCCTACGGGCGCTAACTGGGTTGAGTCGTTTGAACAAGTGTCCTTTTCTTTGCTAAGCAGGATTGAGCAATCTTAAGTGAGATGAGAACGGTTTCCCTTACCTTTTACTATATTAACAACCCTTAAATGCAAAAGTCTGTCTCAGCTGCCCATCATCTATACGCAGAATCTTGGGCATCAATAATCCGATCAGAATTACAACACAGCCTTTCCTGTTATTCATTTCTTTTTTAAATGTCTTTCTAATCGCCATTATTTTGCAATAAATGGCTTCGTCCTCTATTTTAAGATCTGTTTATGTAGCGTCCTTTGTTCCTGTTTTACACTGTTACACCGGAACGTGGCTCAAAAATTGAAAAAACAAAATAAACTTCTAGAGAGCACCAGCACCAGGTTTGAGGCCTCCTTCATGATGAAAAATTATATTTTATACATTAAAAAATAAGCAAAATAGTTTCTTTAAAAAAAAAAAAAAATCAAAACACAAACTTACTTTTAACGTTTTCTATCAATAAGCAGTCAGTGACATCTGACTCAAACTGTAACTGTTCAGTCCAAATAAAAATCATTGCTCACTTCATCCTGCAATAGTGTTCCCCTCAGTCCAGTTACCACAGTAACTTTATATATGCCTGGACAGATTTAGTACCAGAACTAAAATTCTACGCATGTTTTTCAATCACAAGGCTGATGTCTGATGTGATCCTCAGCCAACAATAACAGAAAAAAATATATATATTTTGAGGCTCATATGAGACTTTGCAAAGAACGTATGCAGAGTTCATTTCTGGGAGTTAAGAGTCGATATCACCGTTTTGCATCTGTACGTCACCAGATAAGAAACAAGAGACTGCATTACAGAACTGCTAAACTAGGTTTGAAATAACTAATAACGGCGACATCATTATATATAAAACATAAAATCTTTTTTTTAACCTTACGATTTTCTAAGAATTCACTGAAAAACTGGATGAATATCTGCCTCAGCTAACATTGGCCTAGCTGACCAATATCTGGCCTATCTGCAAGTCAGTACTTACGGAGATCCGTGGTTGATATTTAGCCATTTTTAATTTTGCGCTGACTACATGTTCAGAGATGGTGTGATATGGATAAGGAACTTAAACCAGATAAACTGTTTTTTCCTCTTCTTCTTTTCTATTATTTTCTTGACAATAAGAGAGAAGTAAACAACAAAGCTAGAAAAAACAAAAACTATAATACAGGCCACAAATTATGCTGTACTTCCTCCACGTTTATCATGTTATCTTTCTTACTATAAAGTACAAGTTTTTAAGTACCTAAAAATACTTGCCCAACTCAAACTGTAAGTACAACATAACAAGGGACTGTACCTAACATCAAGTATTTTTGGATACTAAAAATTATACACCAAATGCAAAGTGACATGGTACATTTTTGGAAAGCACTGAATAAATCCAGCACTGTTTTCTTAAGTACTACCGCAACTAATATGCACTCACCAGGCACTTTATTAGGTACACTTTGCCAGTACCTGGTTGGACCCCTTTTGCCTTCATAGCTGCCTTAATCATTCGCGGCACAGATTCAATAAGGTGCTGGAAACATTCCTCAGATTTTGTTCCATGTTGACATGATAGCATCACGCCATTGCTGCACATTCATGGTGTCAATCTGCCGTTCCACCACATTCCAAGGGTGCTCTACTGAATTGAGATCTGGTAAGTGTGGAAGCCATGAGTACAATTAACTCATTGTCAAGAAACCAGTTTGAGATGATCTGAGCTGTGTGCCATGGTGTGTTATTCTGATGAAAACAGCCAACAGAAGATGGGTACACTGTGGTCATAAAGGGATGGACATGGTCAGCAACTCCACTCAGGTAGGCTGTGATGTTTAAACGATGCTCAGTTTAAGAGACCAGAAGTGTGCCAAGAAAATATCCCACACAACATCGGCCCACCATCAGCCTGAAAGGTTGATACAAGTCAACATCTTTCCAATCTTCTGTTGTCCAATGTTGGTGAACCAATGTGAAATGTAGCCTCGGTATCCTATTCTTAGCTGACAGGAAGGGCACCCGGTGTGGTCTTCTGCATCTGTAGCACATCTGCTTCAATGTCTGACATGTCGTCTTCTGCATTCCTTGGTTGTAACCAGTGGTTATTTGAGTTACCTTTGCTTTCCTATCAGCCTGAACCCGTCTGAAAATTCGCCTTTGACCGACAGTATCACCAAGAGAACTCCGACTCACTGGACAGGTTCTCTTTTTCAGGCGACTCTCTGTCAGCCCCAGAGATGGCTGTGCGGGAAAAACCCAGCACATCTGCAGTTTCTGACATACTCAAAACAGCCTGTCTGGCAAAAACAAGTACACCACATTCAAAGTCACTTCAGTCATAAGTCTTCCCGATTCTGATGCTCACTTTGAACTTTATCAGATCGTCTCGATCTCTTGTCTACATGCCTTAATGCACTGAGCTGGTGCCATGTGATTGGATGATTACACATTAGCATTAACAAGCACTTGAACCGTGTACCTAATAAAGCGGATGGTGAGAGTACAGCTCCAAGTGTTTGTAAGTGAACCTATCCCTGAGATAGGCCAAATCATTTGTTACAGTGACCTATAAATACTGTTTAGTAGAGCTGCTTAGTCCCTGTCCCACTTATAGAAGGTGAGTAACACTGCTCGTGCTCCACAGTCTCCATAACAATAATAATGTAAATAAGAGCTGGGAGACCACTGCGTGTTCATTTTGAAACAAGGAGACAAAAATAAACTGACGGCAGCTCAGCCTGGAGGTCCAGAGCAGGACGAGTGAGCTGTCAAAGGGGCTGTGACCACGCCCCCTCTGCAGAGACACGTTATTTCTGCTGTTCAAACCTCATTCCGCCTAAAAACTCTGCGGAACACCGTAAAGTCTGTGAATTTCCCCATTGAAAATGGGGAAATTTTCAATGGGGAAAATACTACTCCATCTACTTAGAAACGGCTAGAATCTCCCGTTGGTCCCACCTAACGCAAAAAGCTACACCGGATGCAAACTTTTTAAACTCGGTGAGAAGGTTTGAGAACAGGTCACACACACTTGATTAAAGTTGCAAGCGTTATCACAGAGATGTCTGTAACCGCTCACGGAGGACAGGCGCCCTCAAACAAACCCCTCTGACATTATCATGCGCAGCTCCAAAAACGTCTCCCAAACTCACCTTCCTCACGAAGACAGGCATTTTCCTCCTCTTCCTCCTCCTCTCTTCTTACTTGCGTGATTACCGACGACGGGTGGGCCATTGGATCCGCACACAGGAACTTTACCGCCGTTTAAAACTTGCGAGGAGTTACTGCAAATTCAAGTCTTTAAATTTTGCCACTCCCTGTTTGCGGACGCGCATACTGGAGCTTAAAAATAAAAGAAACCTTGTAAACGACCAGAAACACCGAACAGAAATACCTGTGAAAGTTAAAATAAAATAAAAATAAGTCTTAAAAAGTTACAAAAGATTTACATACTGGAGAAGTTCATCAATTTGTCTTCGCTAAATGGGACCTGACGGTTTCAAGGAAGCCCGGTTCTTAAAGCCACAATGCAGGATGTGAAGTTTTTTTTTTTTTTTTTTTTTTTTAAATTTATTTTTAAAAAAGCATCGTTGCAAGTTCAACGCAGTGGCGGTTAAGTTGCATATAAAATGCCATAAATGTTATTTAAACAATTACGTTATTTTTCTTTTAATTTGGCCTTTATTTATTTATTTTTACTTTTATCCGGAGCCCAACCGTGAACAAAACAGTGTTTTCTCCTTTCTTTATGCTTTTGCATAACAGAAAAACATATTTCGGTTTCTCTAATTGCTTTTCTTTGACTTCTGAGAAAATTAAAAAAAAAAAAAAAAGTTTACAGATAACGTTGCAGCTGGGGGTGGCCTTGAAACCGACCGAGTTAGGGACGGTCTCTAAAGAGGCCACACATAAGATCATAGAAACTCCTCATGTTGTTGCCGTAAAGGCTCCACCTGTTACAACGAGGCTTTTCGTTTTTATTTGACTCGTTTCCAGTAATGAGAGTCGTGAAAATCATTTAGTGAAGTCGGAAATGACAGAGTTTCAGGGAATGATGTACTTACTGAAAGTGGAAGTAGAAGTGCTAAAGCTGAGGTATCACCCCCTAGCGGATAACAGAGAACCTGCAGGCACACAAAATAAATGGCATAAATGTCTTACAGCTTTATCGAGCTTGCGCTAGATGGAAATCTTTTATTAACTGTTAATGATCTTATGCCTTTTGTTTTTCTGGTGAATACAAACTGTGTCCACCCGCTTCTGATATATACTTGCTATCACATCATCAAATTTCAGTAATTGCCAGGAAATAAAGGTGTTTTTGATCACTGTTGTATCATTATTGTGTGTGTTTTTGTGCACTTCTGTCTCCTTTCATAGCAATTTAAAAGCAACTTATTTTAAAGACCATAATCACATTAGAAACGGGATCAAATAGAAAACAAATTAACAACAATAACAATCCAAATAAAACTAAGAGTAAGGAGCCCATCTTCATTGCTTGCACTTTGTTAATAAATGCCTACAATCTGCGATCTGTGCTAGGGGACCGTGCAGAGAGTTGCTGCACTTTAAAGCCAAAATATGCCGTAGATACTGCTGTAAATAGCTTGGTCCAATAGCTTGAACTGATTGATACTATTTGCTGGCACCTAAAAATCCCCAATCCTATCTTTTTCTTTAACTGTCTGTTCAAAATGCTAAATTAGATGAAGAGACACAACTCAGAGACACAGTGAAGATAAACCGATAGGTGCTCCCAGCCAAAGAGGTGCAATCTCAACTTTGCATCAGCTGTTGTATTTTTCAAAATTTGGTTGTAACTTTCAAACTTTCAAATTAAAGTACAATGGAAACAGGATCTGGATATTTCTAGCTAAAAATATGTCATCTACTGTATTATGAATAAAGATATAATAATACCTAAAACTAAGAAATCATTTGCATGAACTGGAAAATATGCTCGTGTTAGAGCAGGCTGGTCTAACTCTCCAGGATAAGTATAGGTCTGTTAGATCTTACCTTTAGGGAACATACTGATTCTGTATTATTGAACCCGTTTTTGTCATTACATTTTTTTGTTTTGTGCCCATTTTATTGCAGTCACTGCCATTCTATGTTATTAAAATCATGGATTGACATTTCCCACAAAAAAAAAAAATGCTGTTTCAATATTTTTTAAACACCAATTATATTATTTCAGATGGACTGAGTCTTACCCATCAAGTGGCAAATCCAAATCTAGAATCTACCACATACATTTACTACTACATAATGGTTTGAGGGAACAGACAAGGACCTAAATGCTGGTAAAGTCCCGTTTTGGTTAAATTCCAAAGTTCCGATCTTTAATGAAAGGCAAAGCCAAATAAATGCACTTTCATGGAAGCATTCAAGTTATTCGTGAAAAAGAAACTAAGAGAATGCAAGAAATTGCTGAGTAGAAGTAGGAACAAGACAACCTGGCAACACATAGAGGGGAATGGGAGTATTTATATTGAGTAGACTATTGAAGTGATTGGATGGTGGTGGGAAAACTGCAATCTCAGTCACATGGGCCCAGAGACCATTTGGCAACCACCTGGAAATCTCTAGTTGCTAGGGAAAAAATATGTACTCACCAACTGATTGGTGAGTGGTTGCTGGGTGTTGCTAGGTAAAACTGGTCATAGAGGTAAACACAGTCACACTAGAAACTTTCCTGTGATCGTTTTAGTTGATACCAGATTGTCGCATTCGTCCATAGTTTGTATGGAAGCCTGCAACTTGTGTGAAAACACATGACCAGTAGTTTACAATACAAATAGGATGCAGATAAAGTTGACCTTCAGAGTAAAAGTTGTGTCTCACCTCTTCAGCCAACACATTTCAAACAGCCCAACTTTACTTGAAGGCAGATGGTCTCTGTTTTCAGTTTGTGTCACATTTTTCACATTTTCGCTAATATTCTGCGAGAACTTGGCGAGTGTTTGCAGACAAGTCAGCATCTTCCATGCAAACTATGTGCAAGTGCAGAAATCTGCTAGCAACTAAAGCAATCACAAGGACAATTTTGGAGCAGTATGGTAAAACCTGGTTGCCAATTTCACCTAGCAACTGCTAGCAAACTCCAGCAACCAATCAGTCAGGGAATATATATCTTTCTCTTCTGACCAGTAGTTGCCAAGGGGCCACTGAGCACTCTTTAGGTCTGCGTGACTGAAGCCTACCAAAGAGTACAGCTAAAACAGGAATGAACCAAGGATCATAAAATAAAAAAAGAAGAGACAGAATAGAAATTTCAAACCTTGATGCATACACATTTTCTACATTTAATCTTTAAATTAAAAAAAAAAAAGTTGAATGTGTTGTACAAGTGCGTTTCTTGTTCTGAAAAGATTTTTTCCTCATTGCTAACCACGATCCAACCAGTTGAGATGACCATTTTTAAAGATCATTGTCCTGTTTTACAATTATGATAGGGGCAATACATGGTTCTAGTTATAAATCTTTTTTATTTGCCAACTGGGACATCACACTATTACACTTTGTAGAGGGTGATGTAACGTAATACCCCCGAAGAAGCCCTTTTGAAAATGTTATATGTTGTGTACTTTACTGACAACATGAATACTGTAAGAGAACAGAAGTTGAGCATTGCTGCAGCTGTGAAGCTGTGTCGGAGGAAGTCCACTCGTGCAAAAGACTGGTCTGTGCCCAGATTGTTCTCCACAAAAACATCATACTTTCCAGCATCCGACAGTTTTGCATTTTTGATGGTCAACATTGTGTTGGTGTCGCCAACGTCAAAGAACACCCTGAAAGAAGATAGTTGTTATTACTACCAGAACCTGAATAAATTAATTTTCATATGCTGTCTACATGTCGTTGAGTCTACCTGTTATCTTCATCAATGTCATCTCCATCTTTGAGAACAGGCAACGACTGGAAGAGGTTCTCCACTTATTTCAGCCTTGAGTACCACTGTTGTCCCTCTCTCGGTCTTGATGTTATCTGGGCCTTTAGAATTCTTAGCAGGAACTGGGATGATATTAACTCTGTGAACCATATGATTCTACAATAATCAGCAAGAGTAAACCTTTGTATCTGACATGTCGGACAAAGTTCTCATCAGTGATTATTTAAAAAATTCTTCATGTCATAATCAAGAAAAAAAAAAATCAATAATTATAACCCGATTCAAATATCAAATACAAGTTGTAAATAAAAGTTTATACCTTCCACTAGAATACAGGCAGATCCAGATGTCTGTCCGAATGGATTCTTTATAGTAACAGTGTACTTTCCCAAATCTGCTAGAACTCGATCTCGGACCACAAGCGCCAATACATCGGGGTCTTCAAAAACATAGCAGTATTAGGACCATCCTTCAGTTCTTTGCCATCCTTGTACCAGACAATGTCTGGGAAAGTGCTAACTCTGCACTTCAGCTTTGCTGCGCTGCCTTCGACAAAGACCACATCTCTAAGCTCTTGCAGGATCTTAGGAGGGCCTTTCTCTTGCAGTTCTTAAAGTGACCGAGATGAGAAATATAGGCATTTATAACAAGTACTAAGTGTTCAGTGAGTCTAAAAGGTTTGAGGGCACAGACTTAATAACTGTTGGGATAGGTACTATCTCTTGAAGGTGTTCATGGTGCAATGTGGACTTCATGAGACAAGTCAGTGCATCCATTGAATATGTTGTTGGACTGTTAGTTTTCTTAAGGGGTAAAGAATCCAGCAAACACTGAGTCTGAAACATTTCTTAAGCCTCAAAACCTCCTTGAATGTCAATGAAACCAACAGGAATTAAAGATTCTCTTACTTGTGTCCACGATATAATGCCTAATAATAATAATAATAATTAAGTATGCACCCGCGAGGGGGTGCAGTCTCAGTTTTACACATCTGCAGCAGAAAGAGAGACTAAACACTTATTTAAGAATTTCCAAACTAGTCTGAACTGAAATTTCTCTTGCAGCAATTCTTTACAGCTTATTCCCTCTCTTCTTACCTTGGAGATCCTGTCAAAGATACACACAGCTTCAGATCCACTACAGAGTCGGCAAACCTAAGAGATCTGATGCTTTATAAGCAGAGATCGCGGAGATCTTTGTATGTCCTTAAGTATTGTGTCATACAGGCATTCATTCTCCTTTGGGTATTACATATGATGAGATTGATTGAAGATGTGCAACATATGTTCCAGAGATATTTTCCGAACCTTATATAGCAATCGAATCAAATACTCGTGAGAATCACTGAAACAGTTCATAGTTTAGTTATAGTAGAGGGAGTATTCTGAAATATGGATCTCCCCAGGGTGAAAATAAGCGCATAGTTGTTGGTCTTCAGGGTGATGCAGATGGAGTGGTGTAAGGCTGGACTTACCACCCTCAGTAATTGGTTATGGATCAGGTGTGATGTGTACACCATTTTCAGCATGGTCTTACATGCAGTTTTCAGCCAAGAAGATGGCAAGTTTTCCCCTTATATTTGTCACATTTCCTTTATTGTTCATAATCTTAACAACTGTCATGCCATTTCCATGCCAGATTCAGAAGTTTCACAAATAAAAAGCAGAAGCCGTAACAAATACAGTCACTCAATAAATAAACAATTTGCAAAAGACACACACACACAAAGCGGCCACAGTCATATAATCAAAATAAAGAAATAGTCATTCTTTTTAACAAACTATAATCTCTGTGAATCTAATATCCGTCACGAGGCACTGCAACACATTCCACAAAATACAGCGTAGGATTTTAATACAAAATGAAGAGCGCTCTAGTCTTTTTTCCCCCGCAAACTCCTGTCATCTGCTTACAAACAGCTGTCATTTCATTTAAAAGATGAACAAATAAAGTTACTATATATTGCACAGACATTTAGGCTTGAATGCAACATTGCATTTCATGCTGGACTTGCATGTTTTCATTCAGGTTTGAAACAACTCCCTCAGTGATTATACTCTGCATAGGAAAAGGAGCCAAAGAAGATGAGAGCTGCAGAAGAAAAGGGCAGTATTTATCTAGCAATAGCATTAGACAATAAAGCAGTAGTAAAATAATTTCATAGAATTACCAACTACTTGTCAGTTAATACACATTAAAACAACTCATGATTTTATGTATGAAGCAGCTTTTAATCACCCGAAAAACTGAATCTGTCCAAACTAAAGAAATGGATCCAAACTATCACAAGTGTTACACTTTGAGTTAAGTGAGCAAATCTGTGTTTGATATCAGTACATATGAAAGCAACAGCATCAAAAATCAAACGTGCTGGTCTGAAAACTCAGTTTACTCCCAAAGGGGAAAGCATATATTGAGAAAAAGCAAATTAGCCTTTGATTTGCCATAAAATGACAGAGTCAGTGTTCAGTTTAGTGCTAGAGCCAATGTGCTGACTCTAAGACAGATTTCTCAAACAAATGTTTGGAATATTATCATATTGTTTCTCTGAAAATAAAGCAGTTACAGAGCCTGCTCATTAACATTCTTGTTATGACAAACAATGGCCTGGTTTTCATTATTTACTGTATATATTATATTTCAAATATATATTTAGATCTGCATATTTATGGATATCCATACCTAAATATAGAGCATTACAGAGCAACTTTTTCTGGCATGCCCCACTTGAGAAAGTTTACACTTCAGTTATTTCAACTTCAATGAAATAAATGAGCGAGTAAAGTAGATGCACAGTTGTATCTGCAAACTCTTGCGTTTTTTTTTTCATAAATAATATTGATTCAATTTAGTTTCATTCCATAATTTATAGAGCCAGCTGCAGTGGCTCTATGCCCCAGTGTTGGGGCCTGCCCCACATTTTGAGAACCAAAGGTTTTACTGTTTGTGATCTGATGCTTATTATGGTCTGCAGGGGCTCATATGATGAGTTTATGCTTGGATTAGAGCGTATGGCGTCTTTTATGCTTGTACAGCATGGAAACATATAATTGAAGATATACATAATTTAGGTTCAGCTTAATGCTAATTATAACTATTTTAAGTCTTTATTTATATTTTTTTTTAAAAAGGTTTTGCCAGTTAAGCCTGCATTTCTTTAAAAACAATGAAGCAAACTGCTTTCTCAAAGCAGTAGCTGCTGGTAATTAAAAACACTAAAATAAGGACTAATATACTCAGTAATGTCTATTATTTTATTTTTAGCTGATTAATGCTCTTTAAGGGCACTTTGGGGAACCCCAATACCCCGGTGGGTTTCTAAAATGCTTCAGTTTCCCTTTAATCCCCTGAATTCTTTCAGATGTGATTAAGTGTTTTTGATCTTAGGAAAACTTCATTACACATGTCTAAAGTTGTTTTGTAAAACTCAGATATGAGTATCTCTTCGTGGCTTAGGTATCTCGCTGTGGTTTGAGTGGAAGAGTCTAGCCCAACTTGAAGCCAATGACAGCTTATCTGTGGTGAGAAACTAATGCCTATTTGCCCTGCAAAACTGTCCACATTATCACTGGGAGGAAAACAGTTTAATATGGAAGCTCAAAGATGACAACAGAATAAGAAATTTAAAAAATAAATTCGGCTTTTGAGAATGAGATCATCATTACCATGCTGTTTAAGAACACAAGGGAAGGGGGAAATGCAGACAAGTGTCCTATTCTAATAGCCCTTGTAGAGAAGCCACTGGAGTTTCCTCTTAACTCAATACCTATTTTTCAAAATAAACAAACAAACAAACAAAAACTTTCTGGAACTGCTACAATCTTTAAAATCACTGAAGTGCCAGCAGCACAATCATACCACTACAATTCCCTAAACTAGTTTGTGGGTTTGTAGGGTGACTATTTGTTTAAATCAAGCACACAGAATTAGACATAATCCGGTGCATTTACAACCCTCTCTCCTTACCTTGGCTTCCATTAATGCTGTTTTGTCAAAGCTGTAGACATCGCTGGGTTACCACTGGGCTGTGGCCTTTATGAGAGACAGGACTGACACTCCCAACTCATTTTTCAACATCCAGGGTTAATGTTATGTATATTCACCCATCCATTTTCTTAACTACTTATTTTGGACTGTGGGAAGAAACATCTGGAGGGGCACCCAGAGAAACCCCAAATAGGTTCAGGCAGAACACGCAAAATCCACATAGAATGATGGCAGATTCAGACTCAGAACCTTCTTGCTGTGAAGCAACCATGCTAACCACTGCTCCACCTTGCCAGTCATTTTTTACCCCCAAACTAAACTTAACCAAAAAAATTCAGCCATCCCTCTGGATAAGCCAACTGCTTATCCAACTTGGGTTTGTGGCACAAAGTCTCACATCTGCTACTGTAGCAAATTTAAAATAGCCAAGGCAACCCATGCAGGAACATGGCGAAGACGGGAATTCCACAAAGAAAGTCAAAGACAAGGAAGTTTGAACCTTCTTGCTGTGAGGTGAGAGTGCTACCCGCTGCACCACCAACCTCAAAACAAATCAGCAAGTGGAAAAAGAACCAAAAAAAAAACATGTAATAAACACAAAAGTTTCAATCTGACATGAACCTGGGTCTCCTACCATTGCAGCACCTCCATCCTAATACCTAATATCTCTGAAACACAACTGCTACCTCTCTGTGGCCAATACCATCCCTGCCTTTGTGCAACAGAGAGATGCTGGTAGCATCTGACAAAAACAGCATTATCTGATGCCATGGGATGATAGCGCATTAAAAATTCTGGTCAGGAAACATTAGAATATCAAACTATAGACTACTATTTTAGATGTGCTCCAGTGACAAAGGTATCAGTTGTTTTAAAATGTACTTTTAATTGTGTGGATTATCCATTATTTTAAAGTTGTGCTGAGAGCTTTTTGCTGAGGAATTAAATGAGCTTTTCTACTAAATTATGGCAGGTTAACACACTGTATTTGTTTTTCCTCTCTTTACAATGTTCAGCCAACAGTAAGAAAGGAATTAATTCAAAAATGTTTGCAAAGTTACAAACCTTGAGGTACTAGCTTGAAGAGAACATCCTGCCCTGTATGAACAGGGTTCACGGTATAAAAAATGCAGTCAGGCTCTTCAGAGAGTTCCTTAATGCATTAGATTCTCTTTTAGAACCAGATAAGAAATAGAAATTATGTTTCTGTAGATCACAGCCATTGCTGGTTTTGTGAGTTTTTCTTCTTCTGATCAAGTTCAAGTCAGACCTGGAGGGACCACCTCACTGTAGCCTCAAGTTTTATCTCCCTTGGAGGATGTCTGCCCCTCATTCCCACTATGAAGTCCTGCCAAAAGGGTGTGTGGAAGTTGTTTTCACTAGGTGACAGGTGCAGTGGGTGATACTGGCACATTTGGTGTGGCAGGGCTAGTGGGGGTTTGTGGCGAGCTCTGGTAAGACCGCAGGAGAACTTTGTGCTTGGTTGCCACCTCCGCTCGCCTGCGCTGCTGGTCAGCCAAGAATTCCTTGAGACGGGTGGTTGTAAAGGTAAGAGTTTGCCTACGAAGGCGCATCAAGTAGGCATCTTGAAGCCAGGAGTTGCTGAAGCAGTCCTTGATGGATGGACGGGCCCTGTTGAGGATAACATGGAGCCAAATATTACAAAATGGCAATACTTTCAAAGTAAAGCAAAAATGAGAAGAATCCATTATTCAGCTTACCAAGGGTAGCTACAGAGGATCTTTTTAAGAAACAGAGAGGCACTTTGGGACACATTCTGGTAAAGTTTAGAGAGGTCAAACTTTGCTGCCTGGATTCTGGCTTCAGTCTCCTGAGGATCATTATCCATGAAAGCCGACCTGCCGCTCAACCTGAAAAATCAGGAGGAAGATTTCATACTAGCAAAAGAAATATATAATAGAACAACACCTAAAAAGTCTTGAAATTATAAATACAAATGTAGCAGACCATTCTTAATCATAAGCCTGATCTTATATAAAGAACACAAATATATTTCTATTTAAAGAGGACTCAGAGGGTGGAAGCTGTGAAAGCACTACTCACATGATGAAAGTAAGCACGCCTACACTCCAGATGTCAGCTGGAGGGCCCACAACATCCCCTTTCACCATCTCTGGAGCTGCAAGAAAAAAGGAAAAATTCACAGCCTTTATTATCTGTATACACGTTGTACAAAGAGCTTTCATTTATCACTTTGACTTAGATTTTCTTCTGTGTGTTATAATTTCCTTCCTGATAAATGGCCACAGTTAAGATTACATAATGTACACAAAGGTTGTTTCTCTATCCACAATGCACAAAATAACTATAATATATCCAAAGACAAAGTCCATATTTAAATGTACAGTCGTTATTCTTTAATTGCGCTGGTTTCAAACCATCAGTTGCTCAATACATATATATTCAGTAGTATAATCAAAGGATCTCTTATAGATGAAAAACAATTCCAAGGACCCTCTCATAGTTCCAACATAAATCAACTTGTATGGTCAGTTTCACTTGACAATGTCAACTCAAATATTTCACATTGCTTTAAAGCTATCTAGTTGGCTAACACTGTAAGTTAACCAATGCTGCTGTAGGGGCAGCTCCTTAAACACTGAGAAAATGAATTATCTCATGACAAATTGATTATCTGTTGGCCCAAAGACAACATGGGTGGAATGGGTGGAAAGGCCACACTTGTATACCCACTACCTTTACTGAAGTTCATTATGGTAAAAAAAAGTGGGTCAAATGACTGATTTATAGCCATTTATGTACATCCTGCTATCTGTACATACAAAATATTTTCTCTGTATGAAGTTAGCTAACGTTTAGCAAACAGTGGCTTACATACTCGTTAAACTTAAAAAGAACAACATTCATTTGTTATATGTTGAAGGTGTTCAGGTGAAAATAAATTCAATATTTGCTCTCTATCAGCTCTGTTTAAGTCTTCATCCACTTATAAGTAAAATATCTATCTTTTTAACTCTTTATTCCTCTACTGTGTTGAGCAATTAGACAGAAACTGTCATGATTGGTGGTTGTCCGCTCTATTCAATTTCAATTCAATTTTCATTTCACTTTTAATTATATATTGCCAAATCACAGCAGCAGTTGCTTCAAGGCACTCTCATGGTTTTTGAGCCTTTTAAGTTGAACTCTAATTAAGGATTCTTTATTATAAGATTTTCTATAGTTATTATTGTCATCATTGTTTTATTTCCATTGAACTGTTAAAAAACAAAAACCCTTACACATGTACTCCAGTGTTCCAACAGGAGGACTGAATTGCTTCAGAAAGAGAGGGTTGTATGTCTGGGCGCTGCCAAAGTCAATGATCTTGATGACATTCATATAGGTGACAATGATATTGTCCGCCTTGATGTCCAGGTGGAGGATGCGTCGAGCGTGGAGGTAGTCCAAACCTTGGAGGATCTGCACGACATAGGTTACCACGTCGTCCTCCGAGTAACGAAATCTAAGAGACATGATAAAACAACTTGTTAACCACTCCAAGTAGAACAGTTTAGGGCACTCGTTTATGGATGATGCTAAAAATGGCCTATGTACTATCAATTCATACCGATCTATGAGGCTGTAGAGCAGCTCCTTCCCACTGCAGTACTCAGAGATAAGCACCAGGTAGCGTGGTGTGACATAGGCTTCGTGTAGAGCCATGATCCTTTCGTGATGAAGCGACTTGAGAATGTCATATTCCTGCAGCACTGCCTGCTTGCTGTCGGCCTCATATGGAACAATCTTAGCCATGAAAAGGTTGCCTGTGGCGTTCTCCCGACATTCACGGATCACACCAAACCGACCTCTGCATGAGAAAGAAATGATATAAACTTCCAATGGAAAAGCACAGAAAATTCTCTATGTCAACTATGAATAGCTACTAATTTGGACCGTAAATAAAATGTTTGCTCACATGTGAAACGTTTGTCCCTCTTTAATCACGTTTGCTTATTTGGTTCCTTATCTTAATGCTAGTTTTGCTTATATGGCAAGTATATTACAATTCTGTTTCACAACACTCATCACCTTGCTTTCTCATCCATGAATGTATACGGTTTCTGTGGAACTCCCTGACGAAGAGATCCCTCTCCAGGCTTCCCCAGTGGGGTCCTACGTCCCGAAGGTGTAATCCGTCCTGATGGAGTGATCCGTCCAGATGGGGTAGTGCGGGTGTCCCCTCCTTGCAACACTGGTGTCAAGCTCTGCACCACCACCACAGGTGGGGAGATGGTTGCGGGAGTGACTGAAGGGGTGGTAGTTGTTGGGGTGGAAGTAGTTTGGGAAGGTGGAGTAGCTCGAGCAGTGGCAGCTGGCACATACATTGGCACAGATGAAATCGGTTTCCCTATGATAGGTGCAGGTGGTTGTACAGGGGAAGGAGGTTTGTTGGTCAACTGGGGGACAGTATGTACTGGACTCTGAGGTTTGGGTGGAACAACAGGTGGGGGTGCCAGCTTTGTTTGGGGTTTGCTCACACTGATGCTAATAGAGCTCTTGGCTTTGGCTGTCGTGGCTTGGGCAGTTGTTGTGGTCTTAACAGGAGCCTGCTCCGCCGGGGCAGTGCTAACAGCAGGACTGATGGTTACTGGAGAGGCAGATTTAACCAAAGCTGGAGTAGGAGCTGATGTTGATGGAGGGGCAAGTTGGGCATTTGTCACTGTTGTGGATTTACTGGGAGCTAGTTTCATGGGAGGCACTTTCATGGATGACATCATTACGGCGGGAGGAGGAGAAGTTGCAGGAACAGTCTTCACCACCACTGTGGCACCAGATTTAGCTGGTTCTATGAAACACAAGAAAAGGCAGGAGACTGCTCAAAGACTTGATTTTATGCATTAATGCAACAAATACAACACAGAGGTTTGTTTTACCTCAAGTTGAGTCAAATAATTTGTCATATATATTATTCCATGAAAAAGAAAATTATATACATGAAAAATATAACCTTCTATAAGGAGCTGAGCACAACAACAACAATGAAAGATAAAAATATAAATCTTTTAGTCTTTAAATTTCTTTAATTATTTCACTGACAAGGGCATATAAAACAATTGAAAAAATTTTTGTAAATACCTGAGGCATCCATGCTCAAGATGTTTGAGAGGTTGCTGTAGGGGCCCTGACCAGCTTTGTTGACACATGCCACCCTGAATCTGAAGGAGCCCCCTGCTGGTAAGTCAGTCACATTATAATAACAGTCTGCTATCCCAGTGGCCACAATCAGCCAGTTGGTTTCACCTGAGGACAGATGTGGACGGAATATTCAGATCACTTGCTTAAAGTAGCAGTATGAAATTAACTACTCCCTAAGACCAAGGTTTTTTGTCTTTATTTTATTTAATTTAAGAAGAGATGCTCAAGAGTTAAACACAAGTACACCTAAAACACATTAGTGTGCCTCCTTATGATACTTGATCAAGTGTCCTTAGCTTAAAGGTTTGCAAAAGGCCTATATGACCCAATCAGCTATGAAGCTCATGTTCCAAAATTAAATACATTGCAACTAAATACATATATGCAGTGTCTGGGATTCTAGTTGCAATGCCAGATCTCTTTGTCCCTCTTTATGTCTCATGAAATAGATATTCAGTGTGTTTTTCTGTCCTTGTTTGAGACCCAAGTTTGGTCAGTGTAGCCCTTTCAAACCTGAGGTTTTGAAAGGGTTACTTAGGATAGGCCTAATAAATCTGACAGTGGATGTACAGCAGTATTCATCTAGATTACAGAATTTTTGCAAACACAGACCCTCTGCTCGCCTCTCCAGAGAGTATGTGCAGGGGGCCATTGTGTCTGAAGGCCTCCACAGAACCAGTGCAGTGTTGTTGTACTTCTGAGGAATCTCTGGGGTCCCAGGACGGTTGGGCAGGCCTGTAAAACAAATATATTAGTATTAATATTAATACTGTTGGCTTGAAATAAATGTACTTCTTCAAAGACTCAAACAATGTCTAATTTCTTACGTGCAAGAGATATTGTGCATGAGCTTGACACTGAGGCCAGCGGGTTCGTAGCCACACATTCATAGACCCCTGCGTCCTTTTTGGTGGTCTGCATGATCATTAGCAGCTGCCGGCCGTCAGGGCAAGCAATCATATTCATCCTGGCATCAATCTCTAGGGGTTTCTTATCTGAAAAAGCACACATGCACAGGGAGGGAATTTTATTATAAGATGTGAAGGTGAATATTGATTTCCTTTTTCTTACCTACCCTTTTCTTACTTGCCCTGTGTCTGGTTCTGAATTTGAGCCCATTTCTGCTGTTTAAGGGTACCACTCCAAAGAAAATTATACTGGTATAACAACTCATTCGAAGAATAATCTCAGCTGTTTTACCTCCAGCAACATTTATGTCCACTGTATGTAGCACTTGTCATTGCATTCAATTCAATTCAATTCAATTCAATTTTATTTATATAGCGCCAAATCACAACAACAGTCGCCTCAAGGCGCTTTATATTGTGTAGTAGATCGTACAATAATAGATGCAGAGGAAACCCAACAATCATATGACCCCCTATGAGCAAGCACTTTGGCGACAGTGGGAAGGAAAAACTCCCTTTTAACAGGAAGAAACCTCCGGCAGAACCAGGCTCAGGGAGGGGCGGCCATCTGCTGCGACCGGTTGGGGTGAGAGAAGGAAAACAGGATAAAGACATGCTGTGGAAGAGAGACAGAGATTAATAACAGGTATGATTCACTGCAGAGAGGTCTATTAACACAAAGTGAGTGAGAAAGATGACTGGAAAGGAAAAACTCAATGCATCATGGGAATCCCCCGGCAGCCTACATCTATTGCAGCATAACTAAGGGAGGATTCAGGGTCACCTGGTCCAGCCCTAACTATATGCTTTACCAAAAAGAAAGTTTTAAGTCTAATCTTAAAAGTAGAGATAGTGTCTGTCTCCCGAATCCAAACTGGAAGCTGGTTCCACAGAAGAGGGGCCTGA
>VUQG01040871.1:0-11937 GCA_015106755.1 Etia nguti | reverse complement strand
CCCCAAAGACTGAATTTCAGAACTGAAATTGAATTTAAGAACTGAAATTGAATGGTGAGAAGTGAAACTGAAAGCATTCAAGAGCTAAATTTAAATGAGGATGGAATACAATTTCAAATTAAATTAATTCATTTTCAAAATATAAAATTCAGTTTCAATTTAGTGACAATCATTTTCAAACCAATACATTGGATGTCAAATAAGTCTAATTCAAATTCAGTTTTAGAAGCTTTTATTCAAGTTGAGCAATTCAGATTCAATCTGACCAATTCAAATTTAACTTATTCAAATTCAGTTTCTGATGACACAAAGTTCTGCCCATAGTCCTCTCTCCAGGCTCTGTGTTAGTCTGCAGGCATGGTCTTTCACTTTCAATCCTTTACCAGTGCTACTACTCTCAGCAGGCATATTGGCATTTGTTCATGCTCTTCTGAAAAAGCTCTGTCATCCTTGATGGCAATACTCACATCCAGCCCAATTTGTGGACTAATAACTGTGCCACAACACATACCCAAGCTGACACAGCTGTGATGTGTCAGGAGTAAAGTCATATGCCGAAATCCACACAGGTCGTCGACATTAGGCACTTTTGTTAGGCAGTGTTATGCTCACATATTTGCTTGCTTTTTGTAGAAGTCTACTGTCTTATGATTTATTGAAGAGGAATCAGTCAATGTACAGAAGGTTCATTTTTTCTTTGAGAATCAGTTAAGAGAGTAACTTTTCAGGCAAATAATACTGAGTAACAATAATGGCTTAGTTCCAGCCCTTAGGGTTCCTTTAGGGTTTGTTATTCCTTACTCCGAGAGAAAAGAAGGCTGTTATTGAGGTTGTAGCTTCTAAATGATGAAACAAAGGAGAATTTTAAAATTCTTAAAAGTCAGTCGTTGAGCTTTTTAATGTGTATAGGACTGTGTATAGAACACAGTAAAACTTGTCAAATTTTACTTGACAGATTATGAAGTATTCCTCTCTGCATAAAAGTTTAAAAGACAAGTAAGTTTTCTGCTTTTGGTTTGAAACTCTTTTTCCTGGCAGTCAAATGCTAATACACTAAAAATGGCTTCATAATCATGAACATTTTCGCAGGATGGTGCCTGTGTATGGCTTTGCCACTGCCTTAATTTATGATTACCTGTTGCTGTTATCTATAGGATTCTCTATAATGGCTCAAGATACTTCATCCCACTGGGTCGGTGTTTCACATCCTATGCTCCCGGTGGCTGGATCCTCTTCTGGTGACCTCAGTGGTACCCTCCTAGGTACACAGAGGAAAAGAGGAAAAGGGGCATGTGGTGGGGTGGCACAGCTGCAGGGGAAGGGTGGAGCAGTGGGTTCAGGTTCCGGTGTCAGGGGAGGCTGACACAGATACGTGAGCTCGATCATCTAATCATGTCTCCCCTGAAAAAGATGTGCCGGGACTTGAGGTGTGGTGTGTGTGCGCTGCAGAGCGGTGTGGCAGCTGGAAAGCTACTCAGACAGAAAGTGTTCTAACATACATTATTAAAACGTATAGCAACGTGCAAGCTGTGTGTGTGGGTCCTCATTCGTGTCACAGTTTTATGCTTATCCCATGCCCCGGGACGACGACGACCTGGACCAGTTAGGCACTGCTCGCTTTTTTACGACCTTGAATTTAACCAAAGGCTACTGACAGATTCCCTTGTCTGCACAGTCCAAGGAATAAATGGCCTTCTCAACTCCAGATGGTTTGTACCAATTTGTCACACTTCCATTTGGCTTGTTCGGAGCCCCCCGCCACTTTCCAGTGCCTCATGGACTGGGTGCTGCGGCCGCATGCTGCATTTGCTGTCTCCTAGTTGCATGGCATCATCATCCACAGTGACACCTGGGCGGAGCATGTGCAGTGGGTGGCCGCGGTCCTGGAATCCCTGAGGCAGGCAGGGGTCACGGCCAACCCAAAAAAGTGTGCAGTTGGACGGAGGAAGGTATAGTATCTGGGGTACTACTTGGGAGGCGGGGAGGTGCGTCCGCGCAGCCCTCGCATCGCATCCTCCCCGCCTAAAACGGCAGCCATCGCATCCTGCTCGCGTCCCAAAATGAGGTGAGGCGGTTCTCGGGGCTGGCTGGTTACCACCGCCAATTTCTGCCCAGCTTTGTGACCAGCCCCTTGACTGACCTCCCCGAAAGGGTACACCAGATCTGGTCCAGTGGACGGAGCAGTGCCAAGTGGCATTCGTTCAGGTGAAGAAAGCTCTCTGTGGGGAACCCTTGCTCCTACACGCCTAACTTCTCCCTCCCTTTTATTCTGCAGACTGACACCTTGAACAGAGGGCTGGGGGCCGTTTTGTCCCAGCAGGTAAGGGGGGTCGACCACCTGATCGTCTACATCAGCAGGAAGAGCGGGAGGCCAGATACAGCACAGTAGAAAAAGAGTGCCTGGCCATCCGGTGGACGGTTGACTCTCTTCGTTATTACCTCCTGGGCCGCCCTTTCACCCTTTGTTTAAGGTGGTCCATAGACCGGGGGCGCAGATAATTGTGGCTGATTTCCTCTCCTGCTCACAGGCGGGGTGAGTAGGCTAGGCCGGTTGGCTTTCCGGGTGATGGGGGTATGTGGAGGGGTGTGGTCTGTGGCTCAGCTGCAGGGGAGGGGTGGAGCAGTGGGTTCAGGGCGCGGTGTCAGATGTGCCAGGACCTGATATGTGGTGAGTGTGTGTGTGTGTGCGTGCGCTGCAGAGCGGTGTGGCAGCTGGAAAGCTGTTCAGATAGAAGTGTTCTAACATATACACAATAAAACGTATAGCAACGTGCAAGCTGTGTGTGTGGGTCCTCATTCGTGTCACAGGGCAGGTACCCAGGTGAACCTCAGACTGTTCAGGAAGTGTGGAGTGACTGGTAAACAACACTGAGCATTTCTGTGCTCAGACACTTTCCATGGATGGTGAATTCTTCTTTTGTTTTATTTTTTTGGCCCCCTCCCCGTGGGTGAGTGGGGAACACTCAGTTTTTACTTTCCCAAACTTAGATTATTTCTATTAATTTTCTGACTTCGCTGAGCATGGCAATATTTAATGTCCAATCTATGTCTCTTAAAGGCTTTTTGTTAAACAGTTAGATCTTCTCTAAAAGAAAATCTGGATTTAAAAAAAAAAAAATTGAAACCTGGCAGTGTGACGCTGACTGTTCGTCTTCCATTGCTGAATAACCCCCCAGCCAAAGGTCATTAGGCCGTTTAAGGCTGGTCAGTTACCTTCGCTGAATGACATGAGAAACAGATTCCAAGACCTGCAACTTCACTCATATCGCTGATTATTGTCTGTTTGGCCCAAGCAGTTTGTTCTTCAAGAAGTTCATAGTGGACACATTTTATTGTGTCCACTATGAAACTTTCCCGGTTGGTTGGACTTGGGGAATTCGATGATGCTCCTACTGATCTCTTTAGCAGGAGATATTTCAGCATCATGGATTCTTTAAATTTTACCCAATATGTGTCTGCCCCCACACATACTAAAGGACGTACGCTTGAATTTGTTTTTACTGTAGGTTTAAATATTAATCGTATTTGTTCTGTGACACTTTTAGTTCTGATCATGATGATGCACAGAATGAAGCACTGAGCTCTTGAACACCCAGACTGTAAGCAGCAGAGGAAACGTGTAGCTATGGAAGGACCAAACTTTTTACAGAAAGCTTTTCCAATAGAAGGGACCACAAATTTAGAGAGTACAAGTGTCACAAAAGTTAGTTTATGGTCAGAGAAAACTGTTTCTGCAATGTCAAAAATTTTTATATTAAAATTATATGACAAAGGAAGATCAAGAGTATTCACATGATCATGAGTGAGGCTGTTTACATGTTGAATAAAATCAAAAGATTCCCACAGCTGTTTTTTTTTTCTTCAGTGACCATGAATATTAAAATCCCACAATATGCAGTCATACAATACTGTTACTGAGGACAAAAGATCTGAATTCTACAATAGAGTCTTTATTTTTGGTGGCCTGTAGATGAGAATGAAAAGCAGCAGGGCCATGGATTCAGTACTAAAAATAAGTGATTCAAAACACTTATGGAGTTCAGTAGCAACAGATGAGCAGATGCTTTGAACTTGGCTGCCCCTCTCAGAATGAGACTCCCTAGGTTTAAATTCAGTCTAATAGGGCTGAGCATAGGTGAAGTGCCATTAGAGTTTTTAAAATCTTGCCTGATTTAGATTATCGCACTAAGACAGCTGAAAAAGTGGAAGAGGATGGCTGGATGGATGCCTGATTTGATTTCAAGAGGGGGCTGGATCTGCAAAGGCAACATATTTTTCAGAGTTTATTTAAAAAAAAAAAAAAACTTCCATCTTTGTTTATTAAGGAAACTTTTTATAAAATGGGTGATGATGTTCTCAGCATTGTAAATGTGAGCCTAGCTTCTGGTATAGCTCCTGTGTGTTTTAAAAGCATGCAGTAGTCGAGCCATTCTTAGACACCCAAAATTTCAAGTGCATGTTCTGATTATTTGTCAACCTATATAAAAACTGACATTTTTGATAAGGTTTTAGAAAAGGTTGTTTGTATTCAATTGTCATGCTTTCTATAACAATACGTAAGAGAACATTCAGTCAGGTTTTAGGGCCTTTCAGAGTACAGAGTCTATAATTTTAAAAGTAACAAACGATATTCTACTTGATGTTGATTCTAGTGGCCGCTCTGTCTTAGCTCTGCTGGATTTGTGTGCCGTTTCTGACACTGTCAGCCATGACTTACTCATTGAGCGCTTGGAGGACTGTGCAGGAATCAAGGGTATGGTTCCTAACTGGTTTAAATCTTATATTAAACAATAGGCTTTCTCATTGGAAAATACTCTTCCACATCAGCTATTAAGACATCAGGAATTCCACAGGGGTCTGTTTTGGATCCTGTTCTTTTTTTTTTTTTACTTGTACATGCTCCATCACGGTGATATTATTTGCCAACATAACATCTCTTTTACTATTACCATGCGATGTGTGGGATGTGTCGTTACAAATGATAAACAAAAGTGGTGGACAATGTGCCACTGAAATGTAAATATATGCTTTCATTTGGAAAATGTCCTCTCTAATTGCTTTATTAATTATTACTGATGAGTCAAGTTGGTTTCAGGCTTAGCTTGTACTCCTGTAGCTGCTTGAGGTGGAATTGATATGTATTATTTTAAATACTCTTAGCAAAGTGATACATCGCAAGTGATATTTTAACAATTAATCGTATCATTTATCTGCAACATGTTCATCTATAAAAAACATCCTAAAGTTGCCCAACTGCAAACACTGATTTGTTTCGTCAAATCTCTTTAGCTCATGCTTGTAAAATTTTTGTGACCATTTTCTGGCATTTGATTCATTCATTTCTCCATCCAGCTGAGGGAGAATTGCTCCAGCGACATTTCAATCATTCGACTTAATTCAGTTTCATTTGGCAGCAAATTACAATATAAAAAATCTCTGCACACTTTTCATAGTAACATTCCAACATCATAGACAGAAATCCAGTGCTTGACTTTAAGCAAGTACTGGGCAACAATTGAGGTTAAGGCACCTGAAACTAGGCTAGAAATCGTAGTAAATCATAGTAATAAAGCACACTTTCTTTTAAAGTTGTCTCTGCAAAGACTCTGTAAACAGTCTGTCTCCAGATGAATACATGGGATTGGGAAGAGCTAATCCCAAGTGCGCAGAAATGCTATTTCTTCCACTAAGATAGATGAAATGAATTGGATGGGTTGTGTGTAAGTGGAGGGCTGGATTGTGTTTGTGCGATGCTGCATGTAAGTACTGACACAGTACAGAAAACATGGCTGCTAGCCTGCTGCTTGCATTTGTCAATGTGGATGAAAATTTTTAGCCTTTGCCCAAGATGACTGACTACTGATTAATATTGATTGATTTACATCCACCTCTCTCCTGCTTCATTTGATACCATTCTGTCTCTTTTCTTCACTCTCACATTTTTAGACACCGCCCAATTCATCTGCCCTCCATTTGTCGGCATGATAAAAATGAAAGAATGCTGCTGGCAAGTTAATAAGAAATGTCTCATCAATCACAATGGAAAACCATGTAAAGACTGTTAAATATTATAGGAAAAAACAAAAAGTGTGTGAGGTAAGCTTCACTTAACTTTAATGCTGGATTCTGCTAGAGAGATGAGCACCAAATTTGATTCCTCCAAAAAGAATTTCTTCATTTGCGAGTTTGATGGTGGTGGTGGGTGTGCGGTCCAACTCATTTAGCCTACTTCTTTTCTGACAAAGTGAAGTAGGCTAAACGATCTCAGAAAGCAACACATCATGTTGTGATCTATAGAAACTCAAGAACAATTGAGAAACAATGTAATTGATAACTATCAATCTTTAAAGGGTTACAAAGCCATTTCTAAGGCTTTTAGACTCCAGTGAACCACAGTGAGAGCCATTATCCACAAATGGAGAAAACTTGGAACAGTGCCAAAGTACTTGAGAGAGACCACCGATGACTCACCTAGGAGATCACAAAAGGAGTGTTCATGATTCAACAATAAGAAAATGAATGTCACCAGTTTGTACCCTGAATCTCAAACTAAACAAAACGACACCAGCTAGTAAAACAAACCTCTGAATGGCTCAGAAAACAAAATTTTAGAGTGGCCTACACAAAATCTGGGTTTAAATCCAATTGCTCTGACATGACCTTAAACAGGCCGTTCGCACTTGAAAATCCTCGAGTGTGGATGAATTAAAACAATCCTCCAAAGAAGAGTGGGCCAAAATTCCTCCACTGTGATGTGAAAGACTCATTTCCAGTTATCGCAAATGCGTGACTGCAGTTCTTGCTCCAAGGCAGGGCACAACCTTAATTAGGTTCAGGGGGCAATTACTTTTCACACAGGGCCATGTGCTATAGACATGGATAGCTTTTTTCAGTTAATAAATGCATCATTATTTAAAAACTGCATTTTGTATTTACTCAGGTTATCTTTGTCTTATGGTAAAATTATTTTGATCTGAAATATGTGGCATATACAAAAATAAGAAATCAGGAGGATGGTAAAAACCTTTTTCACAGCACTGTGTGTCAAGGACCTGGGTCTGAGGGACCCAGGGTTCATGAGCAGTCTATGGACTTGCTGCTGTCCCTTGTTTCCCTGTGTGTGTGTGTGTGTGTGTGTGTGTGTGTGTGTGTGTGTGTGTGGGGGGGGTGTGTCCTGGTTTTCCTGGCACACCAGGCCTGGAGGGTTGTTTCCGCTGGGAGGCTGGCCACACCCGAGGAGGAGGATCTCACACACCTGCAGCAGATCAGGATCATCAGGGGAGCTACATAGCAGTGTGACTGAGTGCTCCTCGACACTGGATTGTTACGTGACTTCACTTTAGTCTCCTTACAAGTTAGTGAAGGTTAGTCTGCCGCAATTGTGGTGTTTCTGACGTTTTCCTAGGAGGATTGCAGGAACAAGAGGGCAGCGAGCACGGGGTGCTCGGACACTGAGGAGCGGAGACACGGGACACTAACACTGGGAAGAGGACACGGCATGGGAGTCGGGAACGCACTGGGGATTTATTGTTGTAGTGTATAATTTACTTCATAGTAAATAAACGCACTGCTTTCATCGCAAAAAGTCCATTTGGGTCCTATTTCCCCACATCCCCACGGTCTGCCAGCGCAGCCGTGACACTGTGTGTGAGCATGAGATTCCCTCACCTTTCATTTGCACATCTCTACATGGGAGTCTTGCCTATAAAACCAACTTGCCTGTTTGCTGTCAGTAGCTGTATGGAGAGGTGGTTCTCTTTCTTAGGTTGTCAATAACAGTGGAGTCCAAATGCCATCTGACAATATAACAAAAAGCTTCTTTTCATGTCAGGAATGTTTAGCTCCCTCAGTCTACAAATGGCCCATACATATTTAATGATTGAGATCAGATGACTATTTAGGCAAGTCAGTAGTCCTTGGGTTTCTTTGGTCTTCAGATATTACTTCAGAGTTTTGTCCTACTGCAATAAGAATCTTTTTCCACGAAGATGAAACCAGAGGATAATTGTAATTATATAATTCTACAGAAGACGGGTCTGCTTCTCTTTCTCTGCAGCACAGTAGTAGTGGCATGAACTCTTGCCAGGTCCTTTTTGCAAAGCTTTGTATGTTCTCCAACTCCTGCTGCTCTGACTTCATCACACATGAAAACAAACACATGTTTGTTAAGTTAAATTTTGATTCTTAATTGGCCACTCGTTTGAGGTATATTAAATGATTAATGTGTATAGAATAAAATGCTCTATTAAAATATGATTAGATGCGTTATCAGTGATAAAGTTGCAAAGTGAGTAAAGTTCAATATATTAGTCTTCTGATGGTGTGGTTTTGGTCTACCTGATCCTTCTTTGAATACAGTTGATCCCAGCTGTGAAATTGTTGCTGCCCCTTTAAGTCGAGTCAAGTCAAGTGGCTTTACTGTCATTCCAACCATGTGCAGTGGTACAGTACACAGCGAAATGAGACAACGTTCCTTCAAGACCATTGTGCTACATATAACATATAACAGACAATCAGCACAGGACTGTATAAAGTGCAAGTGTGCAAAAATTGCAAAAAAAACCAAAACAAAGACGGTGCAATACCAGACAGAATGACACAGACACAGACAGTGCAGACACAACAGTGTAATAGAAAAGTGCAACAATGACAGTGGGTTGTGCAAAAGACTGAGCATAGTGCAAAAAGTAACTTGATGTATGAAGGTGTGTGTGTCAGTCCAGTCACTGAGTGTTCAGGAGTCTGACAGCCTGGGGGAAGAAACTGTTTCGCAGTCTGGCAGTGAGGACCCAAATGCTCCGGTACCTCTTGCCAGAAGGCAGCAGGGTGAAGGCTGTGTGTGAGGGGTGCATTGGGTCCTCCACAACGCTGGTGCCTTTGCGGATGCAGTGGGTGCGATAGGTGCCTGTGATGGAGGGAAGAGAGGCTCCGGTGATGATCTCAGCTGTTCTCACTATCCGTTGTAGGGTATTGCGATCCAATACGGTGCAGTTACCATACCAGACAGTGATGCCGTTGCACAGGATGCTCTCGATAGTCTCTCTGTAGAAGGTGGTGAGAATGCATGGTGGGAGATGGGCTTTTCTCAGCTTTTACAGGAAGTAGAGAAGCTTTGGGCCTTCTTAGTTATGGAGCTGGTGTTGAGGGACTAGGAGAGGTTCTCTGCCAGGTGAACACCAAGGAATATGGTGCTCTTAACGACCTCCACAGAGGATCCCTTGATGTTAAGTGGACAGTGATCTCTCCGTTCTTTCCTGAAGTCGACAGTCATCTCTTTTGTTTTGTCCATGTTCAGAGACAGGTTGTTGACTCTACACCAGTCTGTTAGCTGTTGCACCTTCTCTCTGTATGCTGACTCGTCATTCTTGCTGATAAGACCCAACACGGTCATGTCATCGGCAAACTTGATGATGTGGTTCGAACTGTGCTTTGCCGCACAGTCGTGAGTCAGCAGAGTACACAGCAGTGGGCTGAGCACACAGCCCTGAGGGGCTCCAGTGCTTATTGTGGTGGTTTTGGAGAGGTTGTTACCGATACAGACTGTCTGAGGTCTCTCCGTCAGAAAGTCTAGGATCCAGTTGCAGAGGGAAGTGTTCAGGCCAAGCAGGCTCAGTTTTCCAATCAGGTGCTGAGGAATGATTGTGTTGAATGCTGAACTGAACGGCTGGTCGCAGCGGTGCGACCAGCCATTTGTTTTTGTTTTTTTGTGGGGTTTTTTTTACTCGGTCTCCGCAACTCTGAAAGTCTGCCCATATCGTGGTCTAAACTAATCAGAGATAGTCAAGGGCAGAACGTCTCAGATGCCCATGCATTATTCAATACAATGTTAATATCTGAATGGGCCCCGGGCCACTTTGTAGTGGAAAAGTTGGGCCCCGAGGTAAAAAAGGTTAAGAACCCCTAGTCTAGGAAACAGAAGGAGCGAGGGACCCAGCGGGCCCTTAGCAGGAAAAAACACAAAATAATAGAAAACTAAAACATTACAACACAAAGAAATCAGAAAAACATCATAAACTCAAAATGCTGAGTCGAATGACCTAGAACCCATGACACCAGCTCGTGATTTTGACGTAACAGTCTATATGGAAATTGTGTTTTTCTAACTATGGGTAACTGAGGATCAGAGGTGTCAGGATAATGAAAGGTGAAAAACGAGAGGGTCTCCCAGTGGTTTCCAGACAAGATCAGACAAACTGGTTCCGTTTGATGAGTGATAGAGCAAAAACATGGTTATTGCGTGCAGTGGCAGGTATGGGAGGTTCTAGCAAGATGAATGGAAGGGCTAACATTTAAGGCTTGCAAAAATAAACCCTGAAGCAAATGATTGGGCCAACTGGCTTCCAATGACAAACTTTCCTACACTACGTGTTGCCCTGCCATAAATTTAATAATTGGCCGCGCTGCCCTCAGAGACTGGGTGAGGGAAAGTCTTTGACAGCTCACTAAGAAGCTCATCATATGGACAGGAAATAATTGGGTGAAAAGAAAAATAAGCTTCAGCCCATGCCAGCGCCTTTCCCCTCAGCAGACCTACGAAGTAGGAGAGTTTAGCAGCATTGTCAAAGAGAGAGGCAATTGGCCGAACACAAGGAAGCACTGTAACAGAAAGCCTTGCACCGGCCCAACTCATCGGAAAAAGGTTTGGGTGTTGAGGACACTGCATCATAGAACACAGGCATGGTTTGCAGAGAAGTAGCAGCGGAGAAAAGTGGAGCGACTTTCTCAGGAGCAGCAAAGAGAGCCTGTGCTGAGTGTACTGGTGGCTGATTGGGGGTGGGAGTGATGTCTGAACAGAGCTCCGGAAATGTGGATAGGATTTCCTACTGTCTGTCACTGATTGATTTGCACCATTTTCCCTGAAACTGCAGAATTTGCTCATGTTCACCGATTATTACTCCCTGTTTGGAGATCGCTGTCCACATTGTGTCTGCTGGGTCAATTTTTTCGGCCAGTTTGTACTGTCAAAGGCCGAGAGGCCAGTAGGTGGGAGTGGACGCAAAGACAGACTCAAGGGGACAGATAGATGAAGATTTTAACAAAGCTTTATTGAACACAGTGATACGAATAGTAGACAGAGTCTCTGGCATGAAGGCAACTGAGGGTGGTTAATTCCAGAGCTGAGTTAAGGGTGACAGAAGGTGAGTATGAGTTTTGAGGAATGAAGGCGGGAAAAGAGAGGCTTCGGGGAGGGTTTCTGAGTGAGAAGTCTGGCTGTATAGTGGGGTGCGTGGAGGAGAGGTAACGCCGTTACTTTAAACGCCGTTAATCACATCACTGTGTAACGTTGGGTTGTGTTCAGTGGTTGAGAGGAGGTGGTAGAAACACTTAGCAGGATAGTTGGAAGAATACACGATCACACTGGTACTGGGAATTCCACAGCGTTATCCTTTAATGCACCTTCTCTTCGTCAATCTTACAAGGCCCGGTTGAATGGCTGCTGCTTATCTAACATGACACACAAGGGGTGTCCAAATTCATGGGCTGCATCCTCCTGAGCGATAGCACGAAGGCCGGGTAGGCCGGAAGTGAGCGGCTGTGAAATTGGACGGTCTGGCCTTCAGTTTAGCATCACTGAAGGCTGGTGGTTAACAGACGTCTCCGGAAATGTCGGAGCACTTTTGCAAATATGTGATATCTTGATAAACCGAGCAGATATTTGAAGTTTGCACAGCTACATTCTCGCCTGAAAATATCTTAAAAGTTTATTTTGTGACCCAGAAAGAGTAATAAGAGTAATATTAAAACTTAGTAGCGGCTGCCATTGTTGGAAACTGGAATTGGCTGGGCCGCGCTATGAATTCTGGGATGTGGTGGGCCACGAAGGATACACCCGACCCATCCTTCAAATTCGGGGAAAAGGAGGACGCATTTGTCGGCTGCCTTCGGAGGAGTTTTTGAATTTGGACAGCCTTCGTCGCGTCGCTGTGACGTAATCGG